>WEIS01065744.1:0-15295 GCA_013389965.1 Todus mexicanus
CCTGTGACCCAAAGGTGACAGAGCTGAGCTTCTCTAGCCTGGAGATGTCTGGAGAAGTCCTAGAAGGTGGAAATTTTCTGAAAAGGAGCTCAGACACAGCTCTGAGAACAGATTTCAGAGGAGAACTGGAGAAAGTCCAAAACCTCACTCAGGACAGAGCTCAGAGACATCTGCTGCCTGCTGCATGGATGGGGGCCAAAAATCTAGGAGATGCCAAAAACAGAGACCATTTTTTAATGCCCAAGGTCACTTTCTTTTCACCCCCAGGAGAAGGTTATGGAGTTTATTCACCTGGGCACTGGGGAAAAGGGAGGCTGGGCTGCCCTTGCCCAACACAGTGAGACCAGAGCCACCAGCACTGCTGATTCTCATCCCCACCAGGGCACCCTGTGTCAAGGGGCAGATGAAGGATGTATCCATACTGCAACATGCAGCGCTGGCCTTAAAATAGCAGTGCTTTTGCCTAAGACCAGCAGCACTACAACAGAAACATCTACTGCAAGTTCTGGTAAGCACCCAGGTGTTCTGGGCACCTCCTGCTTTCTCCATCTCTACTGGAGCAGCTGTGACCACTTTCCACCTTTAGCCTTTAAATTGAAGGTTGTGGAGCTTGTTTCTGGTTTGGATGAAGGTGTCTTGGAACAGAAGCGTGATCCAACTTGGGTACTCTCAGTTCAGTGGGCAGCCCTGGTGCTTAGAAAAGCTTTTTTTTTTTTTTTAAAAAAAAAAGTAATTATTATTTCATATTGGTTTAACCCTCTCTACAAAGATCTTCCCTTCCACTTCTGGAAGATTTTGCTGCAATTAGCTTTGGGCATGGCTCTCACTTCTTCTAGAGGTTATTAATTTTAATTTAATTTAAATCTGTTTTCTTTAGCCTGATTATCACCTGGCTTCCAGTAAAAATTAAAAAGGAAACAAAAAAAAAATCAAATCAAACCCAGAGCTCCTTTTCCTCTGCCTTGTCATAGCATCAGGTTGGTAATCTGGATGTAGAAGAAATTCCCTTTTGGATCTTCAGAAGCCTGGTGGAAAAAAAAAAGAACTTTGTGCTGTGCCAGCCATCTGGGAGACCTTGTCCAGAGTCACCCAGCTTTGTGTGGGAAGAGAGACCCTGCTTCCCTGACCAGAGGAAATGGAAATGTGCATCTAAAGGGAAACCACAGTTTCCAGTAATGACCTACGCTGGAGTGCAGCCACCTGGGACGTGAGTAATGCTGAGATGTTGGAGGGAGGTGCTTCTGTGTTGTACTGCCATAGCACGGGGCGGTTGTAGGTGCCATGAATCGTCTTGCTTGGTAGCATTTCATCTGGGTTTTTTATTCTGCTGGTAAGAAAACTAAGCGAAGCCTCTGTTTGATGCTGTTAGGGGTGTATTTACGTATAGATCAAAGCATCGTCTGATTGGTGTGTAATGAAAAAGCTGGATATAATTTATAATGGAGCTGTTGGTATAATTAAGTGTCAAAAGAAAAGGCAGGGAATAAACCCCTACAGCACATATTTCAGAATTTAAAGGAAACAGTGGATTTTCTGTGTGAAAAGCTGGAATTCTGCACCAAAAATAGTTTTCTTCAGAGACTCTAATTAGATATGGATGCAATATAATGGGAAAGAAAATCAGTTTTGATGAAAATGTTTAGGTCAGCGATATTCATAATTCCTTTATTAAGCAGGCAGTAATAACTCAAGTAAAATGCTCTTTAAGCAGCTATTGAGTGTCAAGATGGAGACTTTGATAAGAGGGCCAGAGCTGGTAGGTGATATTCATGTCGGGTTTAGCTCTAAGCAGGAAGGCAGGAGGCCATTTCTCAGGCTTGATTGCTGCTTCTCTTCAGGATGCCCATATAGTTGCTGCTTAGTGAGAAAGAAAGAGATCATTTCTTGAATTTTAAAATTGATTGAAGGCTCTGGGTGTACGTGAGGGCCATGCTGAGGTACCGGCACCATGCTGCTCCATGCAAAATACCTGTGAGCTGTTCCTCTTTCTCATGTCTCCTCATTTCCAAGAGCATCTTCATCTCAATGCTTTCTCTGTTGCACATGTGTTTGGTTTTCCACGAAATTTAACTTTAACAGACCTGTGCTTTTTAATTTTTACAGCGTTTGCTCTGTATTATCTAACTGGCAGCTGTAACAGAGTTGGAGTGGACACAGTTAGCAAGAAAGGGTAGTGACCAAAGGGTAGCAACTGTTTGTAATTAAAACGGTTTATAAAAAAAATAAAGTGCAAATGAAAGAGCGTTGACCAAAATCAAGAATTCCCTTTGCAACATTAAGGCCAAGTTAAAATTGGGGATTTTATATCCTTTATCTAAATCAATTCACCTGAGGTGTAAAAACATGGGGCAGCTAAGACAAGTGGTTTGAAGCCTGGCAAATCTAGGTTCACAAGGGCAAAGATAGAGAGGGTAAGGAAAGGGAGAAGATGAGTTTTTCAGCCTGTATTTAGCAGCATTTTCACACCGTGAACAGCTCAGCCAAAGCCATTGCAGTGGTGCTGCAGTGCTGATGGCTGGTGCAGATGCAGCACCAACATGGATCAGGACTGAACTGGGTGTGAAGCTGGGAAGCTGGTGCATGGGTGTCACTCTGTACGTTGCCATGTTGACTTTAAAGATGCAAAACTTCAGCGGTGGCTACTCCTTCGGAATGACTCCTTGCTGTAGCAGTAACGCTCAGTCCACTTGTAGGTCATGGTGTCACTGCTGTTCTTGGGTCTCTTTGGGTGGCGAAGCTTGAGACTTTGCAGGCTCAGTTATCACTGAGTGTTAGTAGGGGACTGCCTGGAGCTGCAGACAGCACAGGGGTCCAACATCCGTCTTGCTTCATGAAAGTTTAATTTGGGGTGTTAAAAAAAAGACTAGATGCCACACTTAGTGGCATGATTTAGCTGGGTCGTGGTGGTAGGTCATAAGCTGGACTCGATGATCTAAGAGGTCTTTTCCAACCTTAAATATTCTATGATTCTATTCTATGATTCTATGATTCAAAAGTTACTGCCTTCATAATTCATACTCTCACTGTTTTCTGAAGCACTGGCTTCTCAAGTGAACCGGTTAAATACCCCACCACCCTCCCTATGCCATGGAAATTGCACTCTGAGCACAGAGTTTTCTCCATCTAAGTCCTGTGTTGACTTCTGAGTTCCAGTAGTTCGGGCTGAAGTTACCTGCTGAGACCTGTAATGACCCAGAAAGTTGGGGACACCTTTGGACAGCACAGGCAACAGCTTCATATCTTGTGTGGTTCCCTTGCTAGCAGCGGGCCCTGATTCTTTTAGAAGAACCTTTAGGCTCACAGTTCTCCTGGGTGTCTGCCCAAATCCAGCTACTGCTGTCCTCAGTTCAGGTCTACTCTTACGTTAGCCATAGTAGCTGCTCTGAAAACAGTGTAAAGCCTCCAGACTCTGTTTCTGACTAGGACACAGTTAATGATTTATCAGTGGGGTTTTGTCTTTGTGGTGAACTGGGTTTCAGGCGCAAAGATCACTCTGCCAGAGGACTCACTGCAGGGACAAGCAGATATATAAAGCACCCAACTTTCAGGCAGCAGAGTCCTTTTAAAAGATGAAAGAGTTGGCAATTTTCCTCTTCATCTTTCTCAAGAGGAGGGGTTCCCTGGGTGCTTTTTACTCAGCATATCTCATACGCTGTGGCTTCTTCAAAGAGACCCCACAGCTGCTCCACACTCTCCATTTTCAGTTGTGAGCAAGAGGGATTCCAGTCTCAGTGGCCCCATTTCTTTTGGTATGCAATTTGTTACTGATAATGAATTGCTGAAATATAGCATGCTGCAGTCCCCTGCTGAGCTGAAGCTCAGCTCAGTGCTCCTCCTGACTGAGGGAGTTACCTGAAATAGCCACTTTGGAGGGGCTGACCTAACAGCAGTACCACAGGAACATCTGGAGCTCCATCAACTGCCTTCTGAGCTCTTGAGGGTCTGTAGTGGTGTTACTACACAGGGAGCAGTTCTCTGCTCTCACCCTTCAAGGAGGGCTGTCTAGAACGTACACCTTTCTTGAAACTCATGTTGTTGTTTGTGTTTTAAGAAGCTCTGGTAACTAAAAGTGAACCACAGCAGGGACAACAAGAAGGTTTTCCATGTTGAAGCTGTTTATTGCATTAGATAAATACATTTGCAACGAGTTTGAATTATTTCCTCTGAGTGCAATTGCTGGTAGTATGGCATAATGGTTAAAAAAGAACCAAAATTAGCAGAGGCACTTGTTGCATGCAGCTGAATTTACTACCAAGCCCAGTGTTGCAGGCCCTGCTAAAACAGACCTTCCAATGGCTGTGAACGCAGCTTTGCCGTCAGGGCTCACGGGATCGGCATCGGGCAGGAGCTGCAATGATGCACCTTGGATGGGCAAGTCCCAGTTCTGAATGCAAGAAGGATAAAATTTCTGCTTTTGGCATGATGTTTAGTATTGCTTTTGGTTAAAGAGTGCTGAGGTTGTGCGATTGTAACCAGTGGGGAAAGGCAGAAATTAGAATGAATTTACATTATCTTTACAAAAACAATCTCATTGACTTTTACACACTCATGTGAAAAGATTGGACATATGTAGATGTTTATGGAGACCCTTTTTTGTCAACAGAAGGATGGACTTGACAGGCTATACCAGAAAAATAAGTGCCTGTTCAGTAGAAAATAGAGCTACCCATAGGGGTGTTCTTATTAGGATTTTTGGGAAAATCCATTATATGGTTTGCACAACTAGACAAACAGACAAAAAAGAAGTGGCAAACATTCTTGCAAAGCAAACTTGTTCATTCACTTCCTCAGCATTTTTGACCCTTTTTTCTCACACAGGTTTTGCTCCTGCAAGGACCGTGTGGTGCTGTCCCTTCCCTGCCAAGGACATAGCACGTGGCTCACCCTGGTCTCCGCATAGTCAGGCAGCCTGCTCAGAGGCTTAAACTTAAGCATGTGCGTAAGTCCTTAGCTGAACAGGGGCTTATCGGTGACGCATGATGAAGCCAAAGGGTTCTGCATGCAGATAAACACTGAGTGGAGTGTTGGCATTGGGAGGTGTGATGACAAGCTCTGCTCTTGCTCTGCATCAGCTGCGAACACAGCCAGGTCACCTGCAAACTCAAAGCGCTTCTAGCCTAGAAATAGATTTATTTTGTTATTTTTTTATTATTATTCTGTAAGTAGTCCCACTAGTATCAAGGGGGGATACAAGACTTAAAGATAAAACATGGATTCTAAACTTTAGCCCTGGAAACAGAAGCAGTGTTCTTTGAGCTAGGGCATCCATTCCTGTGGTATGGATAGACACAGTCATGAATAAGAGAGATCAATGTATTCACTCAAAGGATGGTGAACGTTAACATTCATGCCTGCAAAAATCCTCAGTTATTGATGATTTAACTGGCTAGTAGAAACTGAGGCTGAATAATGGCCCAATTAGCAATCTGCAGTGAGTAATTGAAGCAGTGGAAGTCTCTCCACTGGAGAATAGCAGGATTAAAGTCAATCCTCAAATCTCCTGCCTCCTGAATGGGATCTCCTGCAACAGAGATTAGCAAAAATTTGTGCAGTGCAGAAGATCCATGCAAAATTCTCCACGTGCCTCATAGCCTGCTATTTTGGGATCTCTGTAACCCAGTGCTGAGCACCTTACATCCAGTTTGTCCTCAGAAACCGGTGGAATATGCAGCAAAAACAAGGTGCCATTTGGCATGACTCAAAATACTGCAATCTTAATGAGGTCTGCAATCTTATTGCAGGTCTGGGCAAGTCCTTTGCCTGGGGAGGACTTCTACTGCGTACTAAGATTCAGACCTTCCCCATTACTTCTACAAGAAAAGGTTGTAAATTAATACCTTATTTCTGTGTCCCTATCTAAGACTCTCCAAGTGCTTTCTGGTATTATGAGACAGACAAAACAATAAGAGACAAATTGATATTGTACCCATTTCACCGACGAGTAGACTGAGGCACATAAAGAAGTGACTTGTGCGATCGTCAAAGAAATCGGTCAGAACTGGGGATAGGGACCTACGAATTCTACATCCTGATTCCTTGATGCAGACTTTGGTTCCACCTTTCTCACCTGCTGTGCGTGGCTTTATGGCAAGAACCTAGCGGTCAGGTAGGATGGTAAGGAAAAGTAGAAATAGTGAAATGCCCTTCCTGCAGGTTTGTGCTTTCAAGTCTTGTTTGCTTGTGATGCTTGTTGTGGTTGCAGTACTTACTCTGTGTTGCTTCAGCAGCTCCTTATGATCTCATAAACCAAAAAAGTAGTCCCTAAAAAGGCAGCTGTGAGCAAACCTTAGAATTTGGGAAATAGAGGACACAGGAACTCCTCAACCCCCATTCTTCAAAAGGTAAATAATAATTCACTTGTGCCTTCTTACATAATGGCTCGTAATGAATTGAGAGACAGAAATGTACAGCTATTCACCTTGCAAGCTTGTGGTAAAATTCTTCTTGTAAAGGTGCTGAATTTCTCCGAGGTAGAATGCATATTATTGTATGCGAGTGTAACTGCTATGCTGTGGAGTGACAAAGCTAGGAGCAATGTTTCTTTGTTTATTGTCTTTTATGTTCTATTTGTGCCTCATCCCACTGAAGTGTACCTGAAACAAAAGATGGATGAAGTTAGGTGTGGAATCACTCTTTGAAATTCACAGCAGGTTCTATGTAGTTGAAACCAGCAGTGTCCAAGCTCTGCTGCGTGGACTTTTGGTGGCTATTAAGCTCATAGTAAGTGGTCTGACACATCTGGCTAATCCATGGACCTATGGCAGATGATGCGCCTGGTTTTTGCATGAATTGGCTAGAGTGAGGTGGTGCTACAGGGCCAACAGTAGTCCATGACCTCTTTGGGAGCTGTAGTCTGAGTGCTGCCATGTCCTGATCATTGGAAATACAGCTGCAGTGGGGTAGGGAGTGTATGTGCAGAACCAAGTGATTTGAGAATAAATCCACCCGTGTAACCCTACTTAACCCGGGGTGCTTTAGCGCTTCTACTTAGCAATGCTCTGGGATACAAAATTATAAAATCTAGGCCTTTTTTGGAACACAAATATAATGGCTGAGGAAGATATTTGAAGCAATCTATTTCCAGGAAAGACTAAATGTTCTAGTTGCTTTTCCAAATTCTGATGGTTACCCTGGATTTGTGGGAAATAACTGAAGGGAGGACAAACTGTGCTAGACCAAGAATTATATTAGCAAAAGTCTGCAGAGTTTTGTGCTACTTGAGTTACAACGATAACTGTTTTCAGTAAAATAAGGGTTGCTGCATAGTATTAAACTGTGCTGCCAGAATGGCTTGCTAATATCCTGGTCTATTGAGCCAGAATCATTTAATTTACTCTATGTGCTCTTAGAGGCAATTGTAGTTGCCCTGCATATCTGGAAATGGCTGTTTGTGCGTTAGCCTTCCCGGTGGGAAAAGGCCTCCTGAATCGCAGCATTTTATGGTTCTGTCTAGCAAAGTCCTTTCAGTCATCTAGATGCTGCTCCTCCCATGTAGACGTAGGGATGGCACTGTAAGGGTCCATGATGACTTTTGCACAGCGAATAATCATTACAATCAAGAAGAGGCAGAGGAAGACGAAACATGCTAACGTCAGTCCCTTGTCCACATCAACATACACAGGCTCAGGGGTTGGTCCCTCCATTGCTTATGCCGCTCTTCATCTGGGTTTATGTTTACTCCTAACATCATCAACCACCTGCAAAACAAACACGATGTCAGACACAAATGATTGCTGCTCCTGAGTGTGGGGAAACTCGGGGATGGAACTGGAAACAGAAAATCTCTGTGATATATTCTTGTAGGGAAATAAATCTACAGGAAATGTCATAGTTCAGATGAATAGAAGAAACCTCATCTCCACCTTAATTTAGCCCATGAGCGCTTCTTGCAAAAATATTAGGCAATAAAAAGATGTTAGCAAAGAGAAGAGAAGCGGTGGTGAATGAACACTTGGACTATCATCTCTTCAAAGAGGTATAGACACTGCTCTTGTCTCAGCATTTCCCTGTCATAAAAATATTTCCACTCCTCTGCTAGTGTGAAAGAGCAGACAAATGGCAGAACAGACTGTTTCTATCCCAATTTTTCTCTCTGTTCAAACATTCCCTGCCTCTGACTGGCACAAAGCAAAGTGAAAATTATGCATACTTATTTTCCATAACATTTAATCTCTGGTACTCACAGGTTCTCCAGGCAATAGATGATTTTTAGGAGCAATATCATTTTTAAGTGAATGTTTTATCACCCAGAGAGCTACAGGTTATTATGTGATTAGTCCAAGGATTATTTTATTCGATGCAGCTGTCTGCATAGCTGAAGGTCTCTGCTAATCATCTGAATCCTTACCCAAATGGCTTCAGCAGACATTGACTCCCTCCTGCCTCTGCAAGTTTGCTGCTGGACCATTCAGTAGCTGCTAACACAAATGGTTTCATATGATGATGCTGAAGGAGAGGAACGGGCCTGACTCGTGGAATTGAGCCATTGCCTGAGGATGGGGGAAATTTTTCCTGATATTCACCTTTGGTCAAGGTGTGGGAGGTAGTGTTGAGGGTTACTACTGTAAAAGAGCAGGAATATGCAATGCCTCTTTAAAACAAACAACAAAAAGTCATTCACATTAAATGCAATAATCTGAGAACTGATCTCTGCGTCGCTTGGAGAAGAGAGAAGGGGAAGTGACAATATTGAACTATAGGGAAAATTAGGTTCAACTGGGATGGCAAATGGTCCAGTTTTTCTCTAAAGCTACATTAATGCAGTTAGGAAATCTCAGGTACAGCTTTTGTCTACAAACCCAAGTTTGTCTGGTTACATTTCCCACGAGATGCTGCTGCTGCTGGCAGGGCTATTTCGCTAGCGGTTCGCGTCTGGCCAGAGCATTGTGTTCCCGCAGCATCGTGCTGTGCCAGCTGTGAGCGGGTGTCCCAGTGACTCCTGAGCTCTTGTGCCCCGCAGATTTTTCTCAGGCTGGACTGAAGACCTTTTATTTCAAAAGTTCACAGTTCTTTCCCTATCTCATAATTTATTCCTTTTCAAGTTGTTTTCCAGTCTCACCATCTCTCAGATTCTACAAGGCAAGTATAAATCAGCTGGGCTCTCTGGTCTATTTTAAGCACAAGGACAGTAGATTTTTTTTTTTTAAATTTTTTTTTAATTTCCTGATTCCACAGAAATTACTGCGACAGCCAGTCCTGCAGCAGGGAGATGAAAGAGACACTGATGACACGAAGTGAATGAAGCCAAGCAAACATTACATGCATTTACCAGTCACATCCTTAGGATGTACCCACAAATTTGGGCTCGAGAGGGAAGCACTGAGGAATGGGTCAGATTTGTAATCTCATCTGGCCTGATCAGAGCTCCATTATTCCCAGAAGACTCTATTACCACTCTATTTCACCAGCCAAGAAATCTTACATTACAGTTTATAACTTCATTTGGTGAAAAAGAGTCAAGACTTTTTCGATAAGGCTGAGTATTAAATGTGGATACACTTGTTATTTTTTTGTGGAACAAAAGAAGAAAACCAAATTGTTATCAAAACTATTCCTGTAGCCCAATCCTTCCTGAAGTACTCTTGCGAAGGTCCAACCAGGAGGGATTCATTTCTTTCCCTCCTGACATTCTGGCTTTTGTAGCCCGTGGTGTTATTTCACACTAAGTTGCCTCCTGTAGAATATCAGAACTAGCTGGTAATTTCCATCAGTGCTGATCCTTGATGAAAAACTGCATTTTCAATCGAATGTACTTTCTTCTAGAAGATGAATCATTTACTCAGAAAATGACCTGAGGTTTGAAGTAGAGATCCATCCCTTCACAATAACGTCACACAACCTCATGGGAGCTATGGTTCAAGTGCTGCATTCTCCTGCTTGCCTCTCCCCCAGGGGTGGATGAGGTTTCCTATGAAACACACAAGTTGCTATGCAGCCCCCTCTCGTATGGGGAGGGAGAAGCATGTTATGGAAAGGATGTGACAGGTAGAAAGCTTTACCCAGAGCAAAGGGAAAGCGTACGGCATCTGAGCTGTAGTTTGCATAGGAAATTACAGTGACAGCTTGAATCTAACAGTTTCAGGTTTAGGTCGATCTGTTTTGCCAAAAATTCAGCATTTTCAGTGGGAATATAATTTTTTTTTTTTTTTTCCAAAAAGCTGTGTGCGTGAGTTTGTATAAATCACATCTTGCCTTCTTCTGGTCTCCCCATAAACTTGACAACGTTTCTATGCTGTGAATACTATTCTGTGTGAAGCAAGTACTGATGGAGAATGTATTTCTCAGGGCTGGCCAGAAGGGCCTGGCTTTCCAAGTTGATCTCTTTGCACACAGTTTGACTGCTCACCTGAATCTATCTGTGCACCTGTATTGTCAGAGGGGGAAACCTCTTCTGCAGGTCCAACCTGTCAGGGCTGCACCAACATGATTATGCTCATCTGAGTCGCACGGTGGATTAGGTGTCAGGAGGCATTTGGTGGTGTTCTGCACTGTTAGTTATTGCAATTGCATTTCAGCGGGCTTGGCAGCATACAGACAATTATTGGTGCTGAACAGATCTAGGTGCTGGAACGGAATTGCCTCTGAGGCAGCTGTCTCCAGATTAATCTGTTGTTCCTGGAACACACCATTGTTCTAGATCAAGCACCTGGGGACCATCCCTTGCTGTGAAAGGAGTTACTAGCATGTGTTCGCTAGGAACGGTTCCTCTTGAGAAAGTCCAGCTCTCTGGTTTTACCACAGACATGTTGTTTGAGTATTATTTCCTAAAAGCCCTTGAGCATCGCTGCAGACTGGGATCTGCCGGGTGGGTACACGAGTGCACAGAGAGGGAACAAGCTTGTTCCCACACGAATATCTAACATGCCTTGTGCCCTCATTGCAGATAGCTGGGGCTGCTGTGTGGCAATGATGAGCTTACAGACATGAGGGAGGGAGTGTCCAGCAGCTACGCTCTGGTCTCTGCTGCCTGCCAGGCACCTGTGGTGTTCCTCTCTGAAATAGCTATAAAACTTCTTCTATTTATTTTCCATTTCCCTGGCCAGTGCCTTAACCTCTCCTTTCATTTCCTTGGTGCCCAGCAGTACAGCCAGGCTTGGAGGAGGGTGTGGAAGTGTCTTACAGATTGAAGAAGAGCTGATCCATGCTGGAGAAGGCTCTGCCGGCACATCCCATCATCTATCTCAGCCACGGGGAGATGTGCTGTGTATGTTAGCAAAATGATTTTGCCTGTGAAATCCATCAGCACTATTGAAACTAACTTTTGTTCTGGCTACAGACTGGTTGGCTGGATACTCTGCTCTAATTCACCAGCAGAGCTGATGTTGACAGCATATGTATGGAGGGGGGGAAATAAAAAATAAATCTTAGCAGAAACAATTATAAAGTTTCACACTTGAATGATCGAGTTTTCTCTGAATAGCTGAATTGCAGAAAATTACTTTTTTCCAGCTTGTCAGCACCAAGCTGTAGAATTGGTTTTTTGTTTGTTTTTTAATTTCTTCAGATCTGTTGAAAACATAATTTGGTTTAAACAAAGCCAAGAGAGGAAGGAGGGCCGTCTCTCTTTCAAACTGTTAGGCAATTAGCAGTCCTGAAGGTATACTCTTCTGTAAATCCCTGGGTGTTTCAATACAATCTTTCTCTCCCTAACCCCTCTGAGAATAGATAGGTGCTGCAGGTGGCCTCAGCATCCCAGGGATGGAGCTGTGCTGGCTTGTGGTGGGCAGTTTAATTCAGTTCCAACAGTGACTCTGTGCACTTGCCTCCCCGTGGATTGTAGAGGACCAGGCATCAACTGTATCTCTTCAGAGGAGCTGACATCATCTAATTTTGATGCCCTGGTCCCCTTAGCTTCCTCTTATCTGACCATTCTTGCAGCCAGGAGACCCTGCATCCTGGCAGCCACGCAAGAACGGTCAGGGACCATGGCCTGGGGGTGTAGAATGTGTGTACCTCAAAGAAGAATCAGTCCTAAGCACCTGATCTTTGCTCTGCTGTTTGTTTTGTGTTTCCCAGTGCTCTTTTCATGAGGGATTGTCATAGAGGAGATCAGAGAGTCATTTTTCATGGCCTTATGTAAACAAGCAGAAAGGTATCTTGGCATCCTCTATAGTATACCAACTCTGCTACAGACTTTATGTAACCCTTATGCTTATCAGTGTGGCTGGATTTTCCAATCATTATTACCTGCACAAGATACTTTGAAAAACACATTTTTTTCCCAGACCTGGCAATCTTGGCACTGTCACTTTAAATATAAGGTAGCAATGCACCTCATATATTGTAGAGAGCAGGTCTAAATCATAGCAGTTCCTATGCTTGTTAATCATGTTTCCACTCATCTCAACCCATAGGATATATTTCAAAGTATTTCAAAGCATCTTTTTTTTTTTTTTTCTGTACTCCTTTCCCAAAAGAACAGATGTGCAGGGAGGGGAGGGAAGGGAAACTATGCGATTTCATACATGCAAGCAGATCCCTACCTTCCAGACCTGGGTAGGAAGCCTGTCACATCCCGGCATAGCAGCATTGTGGAGTTAAAATCCTTACTGTAGTCATATTTTAGAAGTTTTGTTAGTCAGGGTGGCGTTAACGGCATTCAGGCTCCACTCGGGTTCATGTTCACCCAGACCTGGAAGCAGTTCTCCTCACCGGTGTGTTCTGGAAAAAAAAATAAATAATAATTGACAATTGTTCATCACGCGGGATGTGGGCGTTACGGATTCGTTAAGCAGTTGGGAATCGCTCCAGTGACAGCCTGAGGCAATCGGAGACAGTCATACACAAGACAGATTTTATTTGTCAGACATTCCCTGGAAGAACATTCAGGATACAAGGAATGATGTTTGAGGCCAAAGTCATCATATCCTTATTTCTGATTAAACAAAAAAAACCCTCAACCCATTTTTAATTCATAGTGAAAGATCAACCAAGTCTGAATTGGTAATCCTCAGAAGTCTACATCTTTAGTTAGTTTTTGGATTTCTCTAACCTTTTTCTACAAAAATGGCCTGAATTGAAGTGAAGTGTTTCAGTTGCTTAAACAAAGCTATTTAATCTGAAATTATATAGAAGGACTTAAAAACTGTTAATTATTTGGACTTTTTTCAGTCTGATTTAGGATTATAGTATTTTTTACATGCACTCAAAATAATTCGAACCAAATTTTTAAAGCTTGCTGGATGACAAACTCATTTCCGCACTCAATTTTGTTAACTCTCTGAAATTTCTTATGGGCCAGAGTCCAGAACTCCTGCTCAGCAGCACAATTCATCAACTCACAGAAAGACTGCTCCAAACCTTACTTTTATTCATTGCTACATGGGCACCAGGACTTTACTATAGACCGGCATCTGCCATGCTATGGTCTTTGTGAGCATGGACCAAAACGACAGCAACTGCTCCAGGGAATGGACAGTCTAAGCGTGAAGAAAAGACAACGTTTGGGTTGTGGAGCACATGGTGAGACAGGTAATGGGTCAGGACCCAATGCTAAGGACCCTTGAGTACCAGTAGGACAGTGAGGTTTACTTTGCGAACAGCCTCAGCAGGGCTCCTCTCCCATCTTTAAGGGGATTTGGTTGCTGACAAAGTGACGGATGCTGGAACACAGGGCAAAAGCAAGCATGGATTGATCTTTTGATAATGGACTGTGGGAAGAGCTGAGGTGAGGCTGCTGTGGCCCTTGAAAGGGGAGGTGGCTCACACACATCTGGGGGAAGTTCTGAGGGTAGGAGCAGGAGCTGACTGCTGCTTGGAGCGGTAGTAAGGAGAGACATTTGTCAAAACCAGAGGAGAGGAGGTTGCAGTAATAGAAGCTGTGAGGTGGTAAGAGCCTACTTGGTTGTTTTCAGGATGCCTGCAGAGATGGTTATTCTGAGATGTTGGTGTGGAAAGGAGTTTTAAGGTGTAGGATGTGAAGGCTGGAGAGATGAACAAGCCAAAGGTGACCTCAAATCCCAGGTGGGGGGACTCTGCAGGACAGGTTATTGCTCAGGCAAGGGTGTAGAGGTGAACGGCTGGAAGGGAAGGTGAAGTGATGCTTTGGGTATCTATTTTGTGTGTGTGAACGAGCTCACCTTCAATTTGAAGTTCAAATCTATGAAAGACCAGTCCGAACACTTAATCATACTCTAATACTCTTGAGTGTAGTTTTGATTAAAAACTCGCTGCCTCTGAGCACAGAGTCAAATGCTGTGGATAGATACAGACAGATGAGCTTCTTTCTATATCCAGAGAGCAATAATGTGACCGTTACCTTCATTTAAAAAATAATTGTCCTTTCATACTTACATATCTTTCAGTAAAAGAAATCAATACTTTATTTCAGTAACTCTGGCTTCCTGTAAGCATGATTTCTCCTGTGTACCTGTAGCGTGTAGGTGAGTTTAATCTTTGGTGTTAACCCACTGTTAGGCTTTTTGGTTTTGTTGTTTTTTGTTGTTTGTTTGTGGGGTTTTTTTGGTTGTTTGTTTGCCGTACAAATTGACTTCAAGTATTTAAGCTCCACTTAGTTTATGCAAACTCATTTATTCCATCTAGCCCACTCAGTTATAGTCAAGAGACAAATAATCTTCCCTCAACACACTTGCTTTTAGCCAGTCATAAATTACTGGATGCCAGTATTCCCTCAGAAGACTGAAGACATCATTTACGGGTGCCCAAAAAGTTGAAAACAAATAAAGGCATAAATCAATCTGAAGAAAGTGTTAAAAATTGCTGTTGCACAAATGTTTCCTTCTCGCATAGCCCCATGACAAGAATAACATTAATCTTCATTGAGAAAAAGATGCAATGTACACTTAAAGTAACTGCGGGCTGCTTATAATTTGAGAGCTTCCTAAATTCATTTCTCACTCACTTGAGGAGCATGTGGTATTACTTGTTAACAAAAGATTTGAAAAATAGTTGTGCTTGGAAGCAAGTTGCTGTTTAGAGCTACTGAGCAAACTGATGGACAGTTGCGTTCTGGAGAGAAGAGTGTCTCCAGACTCCCAAAGTTCAACTGGTGCAGATGATCCTAGATTAAACTTTGTGGGAGTGAGAGCCTGAGAACATTTAGTAGACTTTTTCAGGGACTAGAAATGGCAGTTCAGAGGTAAAAACGTGGGGTAGAGCAAGTGGTGGATCTTATGAGTTGCTACTGGGAACAACAATGGGAAATGCTAACATATAATTTAAGCAACATAAACCAGCTGAACAAGAGCAGGTAAACCAGGATTGAGGTTGTAATGTGTCTTTGTATCAGCTGCTTTGCAGTCTGTAGGGGAGCTAGAGAAGAAAGGACATTCAGTAC
>WEIS01065747.1:900-54621 GCA_013389965.1 Todus mexicanus
GTACCTCACAGAAGGTTTGCATGCAACTGAATTAAGATTGAAGCATATGTCTTAGCTTTAAATAAATCACACGAGTTTCTTCTTTTCTATCATTGACCTTTCTGAAACACGTATCTAAATTTCCTTTCCTATAATGTTCCTGGGTTTTAACGTGTCAAGATTATTGCAACCTCCAGGGCTGTAGTAAAAAGTTAAAATGTGGTTTGGCTAAATATTCAGCTGCTTAAAAAAAACAAACACACAATGAATAGCTTGAACTTTTCACTGTCAATTAACGATTCTTTCCCCACTTGCATTTCTCCTTCAGATAATACTGTAGTTACTACACCATAGTTAAATCTGAAATGTGAAACCACATCTGTGATCTCTCTGGAGCTCTTTGGAGACTATGACCACAGAAAAACCTGGATTTGTCTGTAGTTTTTTTTATTTTATTTTCTTCTGAAGCACCGGGGGAGGAGGGGAACCTGAGCTCCAATATATTCTTCATTCACCAGCCTCTGTAATTAGCTGTGACTAACAGGCACCACATGGGAACCCACTTGTAAGGAAACTTTGGAGAAACCTTCCCCATTATGCAGCATGTGCATTAAAAAAAAAAAAAAAAAAAGGTCGAGTACTTCTTTAATATATTCTAAGTATTTTCATACAAAATGGATAAGTGGAGAAGAGTAGGCATGACTGGAAGAACACCTGGATTACAGATTTAGGTTTCAGGCATTTAAAACAGGAACCTGCACTGAATATTCAATGCGAATATTGTGCCCTGGCTAGGCAAACCGAGAGCGCCTGCCTGTCCGACGGGGTTCAAGTCTCCTCAGAACGCCAAGAGGAAAGAAGACATGTCCAGAACACCACCAAAAAAGAAAAACAGCTTTATGGAAGAGATTCAGGTTTAGATGAGATCACAAGAAAGGTCACCCAGTGTTTGCACTCTGCTGTGTTTGCAGTGCAGACAAAACAGAGTTGATGTTCTGTGAATCCCAGGAGCGGGCAGATGAATGGCTGTTTAGCCCTAGCAAACTTCAAATGTGTGGAAGGAAGACAAAGCCTGGACTGTGGGTAGGTAGTATCTTATCAAGGGGTATAGGATAGAGATATTTTACTTCTATTAGTGCTCTTTTTTACATACATAAGAATTAAACAGAGTTGCTCTCAATTTCTAAATATTAGAGGGAAAAAACTTGTGCATATAGTTACATGCCTCCTGTAACATATCCTCAAACTGATTACTTACTGGGAGCAACCACCTCACATCTAGGAAGTAATATCTATAATGAACTTTGGCTGCACCCACTGGTGGTAAGTTGCAATCAGGCACAAATAATTAGTAAAGGGCTACTTAGTCTTTAGCAATCATATTTAAGATCTGACCTATTTTCATTTCCTGTGAAGCTCTAAGTAAAAGATTTCAGTTAACTCCTAAACCCATTAATAGTATACTTCATTATTAAGCAGCTGGCAAGAAAAGAAAGCTATCAGCTGTTGCATAATGCCACAAGGGAGGTGTAAACGTAAAACCCACGGGGATTAGTAATGAGAGATTACAAATGGTTTTGTCATTTTACATTTGATGGACCAGAACACTTCCTCATACCTGATGCCTGACCAAGTCAGTCCATGTCCAGGAGAACCTAACTGAGCCTCTCCTCATCAGAGCCACGTCACACTTCACAGCATCCTTCACGTGCTATCAAATCGTCACAGTAATTCTTGATCCCTGGCTCACCTGACAGCTCAGCCCTCCCCTGACTGCAAAGCTTCCTTATCATTTAGAGCTAGCAGTTATGCTGGCATCAGATTTGACACAGGGGATCTCCTCATGAAAGGCAGACACCTGGCTCATCTTTACTCTCTTCAGCTCTTCATTTTATGCAGGAATCCCTACAGAGCCCCTCCACCTGGCATTTTGGAAGCTACATTTTCTGCAATTAAAAGAATGTTTATGCAGTAGACCAGGTATTATCTTCACACTTTGTGATGTCTGTGTTTCTTGCAGCACTTGACAAAATACCAAGAGGAGGGGACCTTAAGCTTCATGACAAGACACCCTCCTTTTGCAGGTGCATTGGGAGAACCCTCTGACAAGACACAAATCCATTTGCTTTTAAACAGCTGAGAGCTGCTTCTTCAGCAGGTGATTGGATCTCCCTTCTCTGGAGTAACTTTGTATGGGTTTACACTGGGGAAAAGAAAAAGCACACTGATAGAGGATTATTTTGACACAAAATCACAACTGCTCCTTGGTGTGTACAACTCAGAAGCAACATCGTCAAATGGGGAAACAGGGGACACAAGGTCATGGCCAAGTTCATCCAGATGATACAGGAATTTCAACTCCTTCTGGAACTGTTTAAAGGATTATATCTCCTACTATCTACTTTTATCTCTTTTCTGGCTCATGAATTTAATTACCTGATCCTCAGAGTTCAACAACTCAAAAGGTAGATGTACAATGAGACCTTCTAGATTCAAGTTTTCCTTTTACCTCCACCAGTAAATCCATTTATTTCAATAGTTACTTCTAAACAGGATTAGAAAAAAATAATTTATCTCTGGGGTTTTAAATCCCGTGTATTCATTCATTTTTAAGCCTACCCAGTCTTTTAGGAAAGCTTCAATTTTATCCTTAATCCAATGAGTAAAGTGCAGAGCTGGCAAAAATCTCAGTCTGTTTTCTTCTGCAGGATAACAGCCAAGGGGGTGTCTAAAAGGCATCACAGCAGGAAGCACTTCTACACAACTAATAACAATAATGAAATGCTCTTTATTTTTACCAGCATTCAAACTGCACACGCAGACCTGCATCACCATGGGGAGAAATGGTTCCATTAGCAGAACACAAACGATGGGACAGGATACTGAGGTGCACTCCTACACTTGTTCGGTTACAGGGCTAGTCTACAAATATAACCCCAAAGCATCTCTTACAGCCCTAGACAAAAGCTGCAGCAGTGCAGCGGACTGGGAGAGAACAAACTGCAAAGGGGGGAAAAGGTGACCTCTGTGCACAGAAAAGAAAAGCCTCTCAATCCCCTCCCTCCGCCCCGAACACCGCGCACCAATGTTGGCCAGGGCAGAGCAGCGCACACGTGCCCGTCTCCATTCAGCGGCTGGACAGAGCGTGCCTGTGGGAATACACAAAAGGGACTGGAGCGTGGGGCAAGGGAGAGAGTGTGTGTAAGCATGGGAACAAAAGGCTGGGCAGGGCAAGTGCACAATGCACAAAGGAAGCACATTTTACTAGACAAGAGCTGCTACAAAAACTTGCCTTCAGTGCTGCAAAAGTAGGGGTTTTTTTTGGGTTTTTTTAGTTAAGCTCTTCCTTACAGTGAATATTCAAGTGCTTTTTAGTAATGTAACGACAACCAGGAAATCTTAAAGGCTAAACGATTTCCTGAATGTGCTAGTTATATGAAATGTTGTGATATCAGTAAAAGGCACAGCCTGGTGGCTTGAGTTGTATTTCATTCCCAGTAGCATTTACCTGCTGTGCCTCTCAGTGTCCCACTTAAAAAGTGAGGACAATAATACACAACCGAAAGAACCATCATGGGATCTGGTTCCTTGGGATTCTGCTTACCCCGCATCTTTAAACATCTGAAACTCTCGCGTAAGTGGGTTACCAGTACTGTGATTATGTTAGCCACGTTATTGTATGCATCTCCTTATCACTGACCTGCACAGAAGTCAGGAATTCTATAAAACATAGCTCTGCTATTTTTACAATGCTACAAAAACCTGACACCTCAAGAGTGGCTGGCAATCTTTATTTTTTTTTCCCCCCAAGTTTTGTCTCTCTCAACTCATGTATTACAACTTCTAAATGCTTGCTGGTTATCTAAACGACAAAACATTTGAGAAACACAACCCCCACCTCATCCAATGTATTGGAAGGGATACAGTCCACATGGTGCCTTTTCTCCATGAAGCCATTCTCCACAATGAAAAGTTGGAGCAAAAACCTCATCACCACAAGCTAGTGTGGGTTGGCTTACTCCTCGCACCAAGCCACTCTCAATTTCTTCCTCAGATTGTACAAACTGTACAGACTGTACAATGGAGCTTTTTGCTTAGGCTCCTGTCAGACAGAGATCCGTGCTTGGATCTGTGAAAGGTATGAGAGAAAAATCTAGGACCTTGACTGCTGCCATTCAGCATGTTCCACAGATGTGCTGATCTGTACAAGATTATCACCTAAACCAGGGGATGCCTCCAGGCTGCTGCAGCTGTTACAGGTAAGTGAGTTCTGGTTCCCAGATTCAAAGCTTGCTATCTCTGTGAATACCTTTCAGTATTTGGTTTCTCTGATGGCCCACACCAAACACTGGCATCATCTATCCTGTGTCTTGAATGGTTAGTGATGCATTTTGGCAGAGGCACGTCCATTCAGTTCACGTGTTTTGTGTTAACAATACCGGAGCACCACAGACAGATTTAAGACCAAAGTCATCTTCTGTGGGGAAAATGTGTTTTTTAAAAATAAAAAGAAACAGATGAGTGGAGTAAAGACACACAAAAATGCACCAGGGTTTAAGAAACTTAAGAGCAAAAGGGCAAACAGGCAGGAGGTTAAAACAAGAGTAAAGTCATGGATGAGCACAAGACACAGACAGCAGGACTCAGAACACAGGGCTCCCTGAGGACAGTGGTGAAGAACACACAGTGAAGCAGAGGACACCACCAGAAAGCTAGTGGATACTGGAAAAGAAAGGAAGGGAGTAGATTTATTTCTTAAGTTTATGACTCAGACAACCTTCACTTAAGTATCTGAATTGCTCATCAAAGAGGAAATTTCCTCCAAACCTTCTGAGGTTTTCCAATCCCTAATTGTATTGCAATTATTTTATTTAGGGCTTTACTTAATGAGATCTGGGAGACATTTTAATATCCAAAAAATATGAAAATAATTCAAACTTGACTCAAGGGCTAATTTCATTCTACTTTTAAAAAGAACAGAATTACAAAGGCCTGCTAATAGAAGCAAGTATTAGACCATGCGTTTTTCTGTGCAGCATATAGTTGAGGGTGGCTTGAAGGATAGACTCGGTCTCAGCTTAGCACCAGTCTCAGCTGGGTCCATACCTTAAGGACACTGTGTTTTCCCACATTGTCATGGGAGCACTGTGGGAGCAAATGTTGCCAGACATAAGTTCATGTAACAAGTAAAACACTCCAAAGAAGTACCATGCTGGAGTGATTTGCAGAACCGCTCCTAGTTCCACAGCAGGCACATTCTCCTCTTCATTCCCACACCGCATCCCTGTGCAGGGTATATGCACCCTTGAAATGTCAAAGGATGCTGCGATATTGAAAAGAGCTTGAACACCTCAATTTGTTAGATTGTTGTAGAAAAACAGAGAATCTTAGAATATCTATTTAGAAGAACTAGCCCTCTGAAGCTCACTACAACATAAATTGAGTGTCCATTCTGAGGGATAGGCCAGGCAAAAGACAAAAAAATAGGAAAAAATTAGCTGGCTGAAATTTTGATTCGATTTTGCTCAACAGCTGTGCATGTTATGGAATGATGCTAGGTTTCATTTAGTATATATGATCATAACATGCTAGTTTTATTACATCTTAAATTAATTTTCTACATGTCGTTTATTATCCATGCAGAAAGTCTAAACTGACAAAGCTTCCACCCCAGGTAGATTTGGAGGAGGGTTTTACTCGTAGCTCTGTTTCTGCAATGACAACATAAATTAAGGTAGAGCAAAAGCAAAAGGGAAGCAAAGACACTTACTTGTGCTTATTTTCCATCCACCTGGGTAGCATGTATGTTTAGCATCTAAAAAAGCAAAATCTGTACTGGCATAATTACACCCAGTAGCTTCTCTTGAATATTTTCTCTATTTATAAGAGTAGCATTTGGAAAATAGTAACTGAAAGGTGGCTGCCTTTAAACCCAGCAAGTTACAGTTCAGTGAATTGTGAATCAAATGTTGCCAGACATAAGTTCATGTAACAAGTAAAACACTCCAAAGAAGTTATGCCTATCAACCCTATCAGTGAATTTGTTTGTTGCTCCTAAGAAACAGCCTGTAGAAACTTCGTGGTTGTGAATTCTACTTAAAATATAATTCTTCACCATCGCTAGACAGCCTCTGCAATTCCTCCCAAAGGTGATTGCTGCTCAGAGAACAACACGATTGTTTATTCATTAATATATGCCAAAGCCACAAACCAGAGGATTTCAAGATGCGTATTTTTATGTAGTGTATCAGCACCTTTAAAGGACTTTAATCTGCACCCCATACTGCTCTTAATATATGTAAGTTAATGACACCACCAAGAGAGGCGAGCCTTGCCCCAGGGTATGAGTTTTGGCTGGAGACTCCCTAAGAGCTGCTAAGCCAAGGAACCAGTTCACTACTGTCCAGAGCACCCACAGCCCCTACATATACCCACCATCAGTCTTTGTACCAGTTCCAGGTCTTGCAGGTCCTGTCTGTTTGAATCCTGACTAACACATGAGGAAGAACACTAGATGATGTCACTACTTCTCTAAGTCATAGTGCAAAACCCAGCCACAGATGATGGAGGAAAAAGCAAGAGCTGGGCTGCCTCAAAGGAAGTCACTTTTCACTCCGTTGTTCTCTGAAAATAATCCTCTGAAAACAAGAGAGTTGCTGTTTTATGAGTACAGGAGTACCTACTAGATACCACAACTGCATTTTGAGACACATTAGGAATGAATCCAACCACCATTACTCTTAATCTCTCCCAGTAAAACTATGGTTAGCGCACACCTAAAAAGCACTCCCAGTTTTAAAGTCTCTCCAACAGTTGTCTCACATGACAGCCAAATTTAGCTCGTTTCTTGTGTTGCTTTAGAGTGTTCCATATTCCATGAAGCGCAAATCTACATCACAGTCACAGGAACTTGAAGGCTTTCAAAAACTCTTTTCAAGCACCTTAGAAATAACAATTAATTTAGCCGCAGAACAGTCTAGATAGAGCACTGTCTAGAAAGGTTCTGTGTAGACCTAGGTTGACTACACCGAAAATAAATTTGCTAGAACACAGGCCTAAGTAACTTGCTTAGAGTGAATCGGACAGTAGACACCGAATGCTGCCCTCCTAATTTTCACTACTAGTCTCTAACAATAATTATTGTTATCTACTCCAATGGTTTCAAATCCGACACTTATTGCCAGATGGTGTGTTTATCTATAAATACCACCACTATTTTTATTTATGTTTTGCTCAAAATGCTGCTTAGCATTCTTCAAGAAGAACCTGAAACTTTCCAGAATCCCTGGCAGGAAAACCAAAGAAGGTTCCCATGTATTAGTCTTCCATGCACATGCACACATAGCCCACAATATTCAATGGTAGGAACTTGCAACATAATCTTCCGAACCTTTACAGAAAAGAATGGAAACAGTTACAATTAGGCCACAGGTTACTCCCAGACTTTCTTGTTTGTTTGAAATCTGTACTACCTTCCGTTTCAGCTTATTCTTGAATCTGGATGTAAGTCACTCACCCTCATTAGCCAGATGAAAACAGCCAAAATAATCAAAGAGTTTCCAGTGTCACAATACGGGCTTATTTGACATTTAGTACAGTATAAAATGTCATGGCTGGACTTTTAGCAATCATACCGGTTTACTAGTTAATTATAAGTTTTAGGAAATGTCATTTATTTAAAAGATATGCAGATTTCCCTCATTTTCTTCATTTCTTACAGCCTTTGCTTTGTGTAGAAATTTAACATGTGGCCTATTCAAAATTTCACCTTTCCTGAAAACTCTGATCCTACATTGGAGTCTGCAGGGAGGGAAAGTTGGCAACCCCTGTTCAATCTTCATCAAAAAACATTGTTACTTCATTTGTCAAATTCTGTCAAACGAGAAACTAAAAAAAAAGTCATCTGGGGAAAGGGGTGATCATGAATCTCCAAATGCTATCACACCTCCTTCTCAGCTCAGGAAACCTCAGGAGCCTTGTATGCAAACAAAGTTCACACGTTCAAAAATCCTATACCCAATATTTCATGCATGCGTGTGTGTATATATATATAAATGTGTCTGTATAAAAATACATTTATCTCCTGTTGCTCTGCTTGCCACAAAGAGTTCAACACATAGCTTGAAGAAGTGGTGCAATGCACTCCCAAAACAATGAAAACTCCAACTGCAGAAGCACTCAAGCATGATCCCAGTAATATAAGCTCATATTTTCAAGTTATTACCTGGAGGAGTTGTCTTATGTATAAGCCAATCTAGCAAATCAATTAAAGTAATGCAGTTATTTGATCAACAGATGAACACAAAGAAAACAAAATGACAGAAGAGACTGAAGGAAAAAATATATGAGGGTCGTAAGAGAAGCAGAAGCTGCTGAAAAGAATGCAAAGAACACTTGGCATCACAGAGGTAAAAGGAGGTTATTTTAATTGAAAAGGATCGATTGAGGCATGGGTCGCTTGCTTTTGTTGGCTTCAAGATCATTAAACAAGGAGCTCAGATTATATGTGGGTCAATTGACACAACATTTAATTTTAGGCTCATCCACCTTCATGCTGTCCCTCCAAAGAGGTCTGTGGGAGATACAGATTACCACAGACTGAATGGGAGTTAATTGGACTCTTCTGATGAAAAAAGCCCAATACGAAAACTTTAATTAGAACCCAACGTAGTAGAATTTTTACCTCAGTATCAGTGACTCCCCCTGACCAACAAAATGCCATTCATGCTTTTTCCAGTTCTCACCTTGATAGAGAGAAGATTTTGACCCCACACCTCTCCCAGGCCACCTGCAACTTGTAATCCCCCTCAAGAGAGTGTTAATGGAACATAACTAACTGGAAGCAAGCGGCAGAGAAGAAAAAAAAAAAAAAAAAAGGAGGTGTGGAAGGTGTCGTGTCAGTCTTATTGACCACCAGTCAAAACTGCAAGTTTTATGAAAAGCCTGAGTTGCTTCCTCACTGGATTTCAATATAGCTCAAAAACATCTGCACAACCAACTGACCAAACTACTTTTCCTGGAATGGCAGAACACCAGCTCTAGTCAGGGGCAACATACTGGCGTGGTCTGATGTTTCTGGTGCTACAAATTCCATGCTATAGGCTCAGAATTGCATATTCATCCCTTGGCATCATATACAGTCATATTTTTATAAAATACATTTCCAAAGAAAAGTTGTGAGCTCATATTACAAGTTCCCACTTGAAATAATTTTTTTACTGATGACTTACAAACCTCTGAACTGGTGGTTTATAATCGAAAGGCAGACTGACATTTAAATAGAGTGGCACTAGAATAATGGCTTTACATTAGTATTTTATGGGAGGCTGAATAACCACAGAGTTAACATACTGTATTTTCTGGCAATAAAAAAATCTGTTGAAAACAAAAGGTCATTTTATTTGATAATGTAAATGAAGTAGATTTGTATTGTATGGTCAAGAGAGCAAAGGAAAGATTAATTCTTAGAGAAGTCAATATATCAGGATGGCTCAGACTGGTTTGGTTTTAATTCTTTAACCATGTTGTAAAGCCTGCGGTTCACAACCCACAGCCGTATATTGCTGTACACTGGAGATTTTAATACAGGCCCCGGACTTCAGCCTGATCCGATAAAAATCTGAAACTTGCAGTAGGCCATTATGTGGGCAAACTATTCATTTTATATTCACCTCCTTGTCGTGTCAGTGCAGAGGTCATCTAAAGAGGGGGCCTAATTAATCAAACTGTCAGAGCCAATGAGGAGGAGCATGTTAATAGGACTTTTATTTCACCCAGGAAAGCAGTGGTCTGACAGGAACCAGAAAATATGGCCTTGATGTTGCTGTTTATTAGCAATGCTGCGATCAGTGGTAATAGGTGCCAAGCAGCCTATGTTTGATAAAGCACTGAATGTCAAGAACCTGCACCAACTAGAAATTAGACTGACAAGAGGCAAGAATCTCAGCATATTGATAGCTACTGGACAGCAGGTACGGTTTTGGTGTTCTCATTTCTTCAGAAGTGAAGGCAAGAGAAGAAAAAAAGAGAAACAAAAAAAGAAACCATCCCCCTCCTGCCCCCAAATGCTGAAACCCACCAGCTGTTCTCCTGCACTTAAAGGTCAGGCTTTGCAATATTGAACTGCTATTTGGCATACACAGACAAATCCTAAATTTGGGACAACAGCGCTGAACTTAAAGGATTGCCTTGACGGGATCCTGTGGTGATATCACTGTTAACCTTTGAGAGAACTGGCAGGACTATAAATGGTCTCAGATTGGTTTAAGAGCTGACACTAACTGATCCAGATCAATGAAGGAGCAGCAGATGAAGGTGGCATGGCACAGGTAGTGGGTCCATCTGCACACCTCTTGCCTACGTTAGATCGGGCAGTCAATGAGTTAACTCAGTCCCAGTCCCACAAACACAATGATAATGCTAAAATAAATGCTGTGAAGATTTCCTTTCTTACCCGAAGCCTTTCCACAAAATTGATGTTCTTAACACAAAGTGCATGCCCATAGTAAAGAGGACAACAAGCATATCGAAAAGAGAGTGAGTGGGAGATACAAGAGATGCTCACAGTTTTTGAAGGGCACTGGACTCATTTTAGCAGCAGCCACGGCATTTGCTGTGTGGGTGATATATGTAAAATTTTAAATTAATTATTTTAGTAATGCACCCCTACGTGACTTTGCAGTCTGCAATGTATTTTATACTTCAGGTCATGGTAGGCTTTATAATTAACTACTTTCTGGAGCCATTTTAATTATTTTTTTTTTCCCCCCAACACCATTATTTCCAAATGAATAGAGAGCTAACATTAAATAGCTTTCGAAACAGAGAGCTGCAGGAATCTACTCTTGTAGGAGAAAGCACTCAGAACCATGCCCTCAGCAATGGTACCGGAAAGGTTTAAGCAAAGAATGAGGCATCTAAAAGGAAATGCACTGCCAAAGGAGAACCTGGAACACTGACAGGCCATGCAAGTCCCTGGTTAAATCAAAATTTTTCTTGGTGGAAGAGGAAAGCAGTTGTGTTTATGGCTGCTGCCATGGATCCAAATATCCTCATCCTGAATGATCTTTTTTTTTTTCTTCCCTGAGAATGTTCCATTGTCTGGATCTTCCTCTTAAAGCCAGGAACACTAAAATTGGAACCAAATGATGCAGAGCTGAGTCCTGTGCCTCTCACTCGGGTGAGTCAGCCTCCCAGGCAGCCACGCTCCACTCCAGAGCTCGCAGCCGGCTGTTGGAAAGGCAGGAATCCAGGGTAGTCCTACCATCTACGCTGGGAATAGTGGTCCCTCGCCAGTAGCACAGTTCGATCTACAAAGGCTAGAGAGAGATACTTGCAGTACATTATTTTTCTTCTGGCAGCAAAACCACTTGGAAAACCTGCGTCAATCCTGAGCCTGCCCTGCTCCTCCATGCCACAGGCACTGCGCCCTTCTGGTGGTGCTGGAGAGACTGAGACAGGGTCTTTGACAATTACCCACATTTAAAACAGAGCTGGAAGATCTTCTCAGTTACTTGGTTTTACAGGATTCAAATCTTCAACAGCACAACTACGAGACTGGTGAATGGTAGCACTAGGCTCAGGACTGGTTATTCAGGGCAGGAACTCCTTTGATGGCAAAACTCACTTAAAGCTTTACCATCAAACTGCAGCTTTAAAGATAACAATGACACCTACCATCAAAGAAATATATGAAGAATAAATAAGACATTTTTCACTTCTTCATCTTCTGCTTTTAACTTCCTTCCAAATGGTTAAAATTATATTTATTTCCCCTATCACTGTTCATACTTGATAATTTAAACATACGGCACATCCTCTGTACTTCATAGAAGATATGTCAGATTGAAAATAAATGCAGAAAGCTAAAATGTGGTTCAAACGACTACCCTTTTGGAGCTATGGATGGCTATTTTCACAGCTACAAGAAAAATAAATGTTGGTGGGTAAAATCTTAAAGGTTACAAGCCTCATTTTTACATTTCTCAGTGGCAGCAGTGTTAAAAACATGTATTAAAGTCTGTTCACCATTAGCATATGAAGCAACAAAATTTTGGAACTATTTTAAGTGAGTATCTTTTTTAATAGTACTGAAGAGAGTTTTCTGAACCATTAGCATTTTCTTAACCATTAAAAAAGTATTTTATTAGTGTTAGGATTGTGTTAGGTAGATTGTACTATGGGGGGTGGGGGAAATGTTGATTTTTTTTTTTTTATAATGTCACACCTTCATTTACTATCATTGGGTAGTTAGAGTATGACCAAGCAACTATATCTTCAAAGGCTTTATGAAACTGTATTATTTAAATTGCTTGCCTAACTCGAAGGAGTTATTGCTCTTATTTTGCAACAAAAGAAAATCTGCACGTTAATCCCAGTGACATTGCTAGAGGAACCCTATTTACAGTATGATAAAAAAATAGTTCTTTCTTATAGCCTCATTAAATCTAAGCCTCATTTAACTACTAGGACATTTTTACAATGGGTTTACTGACATACTATGATAAATGTCTGTATAACATCCTGCAACAATAGCCCCGGCTATAGCCATAACCACAATGTGTATAAACACTGCGTTGGTTTCAACAATGCACTGTCCTGAATAGTAGGAAGTGAAGTAACACTAAACACATTTTTACTAACCCCCACATCTCCAAACCTGTGTTTTGCTTGAGATTTTTTCATTAGTTTCTGCTTTGTTTTGGGGACCTGCTTTGTTTTGTCTTCTCAGTGGGAAAAGAAACATTCCCCTTAAAATTATGAGAATTAAGACGCTAAATGTTTTAAATATTACAGGCTCCCTTTGAAATTTTGACCTAGGTAGAAAGGTTTCCTGAAATTTGATTCTTTAGAGATAAAAGGGTTGGCAGCAGGATGAAAGCAGCCCTACCCTTTTTTCCTTGTCAGAGAAATGAATGGAATAGCTTATGAATCCATGTAACTCACCCATTCAGGAGCCAAACTGGTGCCTATTTGTCCTTAAATATCAGTGTTAGGTTACCGTGCAAAGCAAAATAACTGCTAGCCAGCATAAACTAGATCCACAAGAACAATGAGGGCCAGAACTAGGTTTTTAGAGACTTTCAAACTTCAAGGTAACAGAAGGAATTAAAAGACACTTCTATAGGAACCATGCTTTCAAAACCCCTTTACAAATGGTTAAGCCATCAAAACTTACTCTTGCAGGGGACAGAGATCACGAGTACCTGAATTGTATGACAAACTAAAACTGAACAGGCTCAACTGCTTTCCTGTTCCTGGCTGGCCTCTGATTTAATTTCACATCAAATGATATCACAAGGCTGGACATGGTAAACCTACAGTACTTTCACTGGAGACTAGGGTCTGACATTCTGTCTAAATGAAATTTCCCAGTTGTCCCAAACACTTTTTATCTTATTTCCATGCTAGTAGCTTGAAATGTCACTATGTGTTGCCACAGTGACAGGTGAGCAAAGGCACAAGAAAGCAACAGAGCTGGTTTCTCCAATGAATCATGCCTGGCAAACGTGAACATTTACTTTTGCCCCTGGCTCTTGATGCACTCCCAGGTATTAATGGCAGCACTGGTAAGCTCTGCAATGTGAATTCATGCAGGCTGAAATATAGAGCATGGGTTAAACAAACTTCATATGCATCTATCTATGTATGTATATACATACATTATTAAAAAATACTTCTATGGACCAATTCTTGCAAGTATTTTTTGCTTTACTACCAAAGGTTATCTCACTAAGGTCCGTGAGAGACTGACAGCAATAAACCCTCTGCAAACCAAAAGATTGAGCCATGTGGTCATAATACACATTTTATGTTGATTAGTAAACTGAGGTTTGGGTGGTATTGATGAAAAATAAAGAAAACATCCTTTGGAAAAATAGCTCTTAAGAGATGATGCCTCCTGCTCACTGGGATTTCAGAATCTGCAAAGACTTCCTTTCAGGGACAGTGGGGAGAAGAACACAGTAACATTGGTCATTACCCTATAACTCAAGTATTTCTATTAACTACAATGAATTGTTCTAAGGAGAACTTCAAGATCAAACTCTGAACTTGGGTTTCTCCTTTCTAAATCTCTTTTTCTTGCTGTAATGAAATAATAACCTTCTGCCTTTAAAAGACAACTTCTTTATATAGGCTTACTCATGTGATATTGCTGGTAACCACTAGAAGAAAAATAGATGGACTTATATTACTAATTACACCGAAATGTTGCTTACTCTCTCTCCTCCATTTGAGTTACTGCTCACTCTAACACTTCTGTTTCCCTCACCTCAGTGAGACAGGAGTCTTGCCACTGATGGCAATGATTCCTCCTGAGCAATGCTAAAAATGGAGCAGTGAGCATTTGCATGCAGCAGCCTCCATCTAGAAACCTCCAGCACCCGTATAAATGTGTTCAATGCTGCCCTCATTGAAGTCAATGTTCAAAATTTCACCCATGATTTATTTCTCAATAAGTCATCTCTCACTGTCCTGCTCTTTGATATTGCTTTGCTTCTGAGACTGCAGAAGATACGAAAAGGTGCATTTCTATTAGCAACACTCACTTTAAAACTTCACATTCCACCCTCTAAATAAGGCCCTAGTGCCATCCGTGCTCTGATACAAGCTGTTATTCAGCCTTCACCTGCTTTTATCCTCACCTATCCTAACTATCACAATACCTTTCATGTAAAAAAACCAAACAACCCCCAAAACCAGAGGTCATCAGGGTCTTTCTTACAAGCATTAGGAAATGAACTTTTGAGTAGTAGAGGTAGGGTAAAAATAGGGTTCTGTACCACATTTTGGCTAGTTTCCCCTGAAGATGAAAACATGTACAACTTTCTTCTATAGCAGTACACAACTGAAGCCCCAAATGATCAGAACTTGCCATGACTTGAGACGATGCGAGTGAGATAAATCGTATTTTGGGGATATATTTTCAGAGCTCAGTAGTGGGATGCATCTGAAACCTTTCTCTTTCCAGGGATGCAGAAGATTACCCGCCCCCAGGAGACCCACAGCCCAAGCCATTTCCTCAGCTACAGCTGAGAGAAAGATGGGGGAAGGGAAACAGAAGACTGAGGATGGTGACTTTGTTTTATTCAATACTCTAGTGGTTAAAGTTCTCCTCATTCAGGAGACATGAATTAAAAACTCCAAAAAAACCAACAAAAAACACAAAGACAATTAAAAAAACCAAACAACCAAACCAAAACCAACCAACCAAAAACCCCCACAAAACCAAAACAAAACCCAAAAAACTGTAGGAATAGCCTCATCATCCCTCAGAGGCAAGGCCAGTAACTCTATGCATGCATGCACATATATATACAAAACATATTCCACACATAATATATTCTCTATATTTCCTGTATATATATATAAGTACAAGATATGCTATAATACATGCCATGCAATTATATCTGAGTAAGAAAAAGTGCTTACAAAAGGAACCCAATTTGGCATCTTAGTTTAACAAAGTTGCATATCAAAATATACAAGCCCTTTCAATTTTTCTCAACAAATGTAAGAGCAGTTCAACTTCTACCTGTAAATACGAGATTTATTTTTTTTAAGGGAACTTGTATTCAGATAGATGAATTAGTAAAGTGTTTAAAATACAAGCTATTGCTGACTGTCATCAGGAATGAGTTTCCCACCGTGTTTAACATTTTTGAATGCCTAAATCACTGTCACAATATCCTCACTGAGGTAGGTTTACCCCTGCTGTAGCTTGATTTCTTACAATGCCTCAGGAACAAATATGACCTGGTATTATTAGTTGCAGTGAATGCACATCTATTAATATGAGAGTTCTTGCCAGCTAAATGTAGCAATTGAAGAGTCAAATGTTTGCTACAGGTTAGTTTGCTGGGTTCCTTTATAGGCAGTAAGAGAGAGACAATCCCTTGTGAAGAGTACAACTTGTCCATAGACTGACATTTAAAGCAGCTGGGATGGATTGCAGGTGCTGCTTTCTGTCCCCTTTCAAAAGGGGACTGAGGAACCCTTGCTTAGCTTCAACTCTCAGCTTTTAAATACAAAAACCCCTCAAACCTCCAAAACAACAACAAAAAAAATCAAACACAACCCCCCCAAAAAAGTTTACTACACCTTAAGGAACATGATGCATTATATAAAAAAAAAAGCTTCTGTGAAAACGTGGTGAGAAAGGTGCTTGTTCACATGAGCAGGCATGTATATATACAGCATATAAAACTTGACACCTAAAAAATATATATATCAACTTCTGGCAATATTGAAAACCCTTCAGCATGTTTCTTCTTTGGAAGTGTGCAATGCTTATAAGAAGGCAACTGTGATACTGCTTTTAAGCTATTTTAGTAAGGGCCCTTGACAAGCTTCACATAAAATATTCAGCATTGATGCTTTCAAGTCCACACAATTTAACTTGAAAAGCTCTCCGTATTCAGCCCACATTATAAATAGGGTTATTATAATGGTGGTGTGTAGATTAGATGCTTTCCCTTTTCCTTCCCATCTGCCTTTCTAAAGTGTGATAGCATTGGACTGCATCACAAGCACAATCAAAAACAGAAAACAATTTCTTTTTAGAATTAAAACTGTTTAGTGAAAGTTTTAATAGTTTTTAAGAAATTTGGAAGAATTTCACATAGTTATAAAGAATTTCAAGCAGTTATAGTTACATCTCCAGAAAGTAACAGTACATCTGAAAAGTAGTTGAAATTATAAGGGTCCTCTATTTATTTAGTCCTCTAGTACGAAACTATATTGGTCACATTTCTTATAGGGAAGGCTCTTGTCTTCTGAACTAACTTTTGAAATTAAATTCTGGCTTTACAGAACTGAGGAGCCAATGCTGCTGATTTCAGAAGGAGCTGGCTTTCATCCCTAATCTTTTCTTTTTATCTTCATAACAAACACATACTTGCTCAATATAAGGAAGTTCTTAAAATAGTACACGGAAATATTGGAAAATATCAATACTGTGGGAAACATGGGAACCCACAGAACTTTTCAGACTATAGCTGCAAGGAAGGACTCTTAGCAGGCATAAAGCAAAAGCCATTTCCAAATTCTTACAGGCCTGGAGATTTCAATACATTTCTCTAAGCTATTTAGATGCCATAGCTGGCATCAAAATGGAGATAAGGTTGTGTCTGTATGCTGTTTCATAATGAGAATCTGCAGTCCTTAATCAGTCAGAATTCCAAGTATGCTATTAAAATTTTTCTCATCTGTTGTCTAAGAACTTCAGGATCAAGCTCATAATTTAAAGCCTATTGAGATCAGTGGGAAAAAAAAATCCTATTGGTTTCAATAAGCTTTGGATCAGACGACCACACTCAGGAAGTTATCTAAGGGCTAAAAATGTATCTAGTGAGTTTTCCAGAGAACCGATGCAGCCTTTCTGCATGGATTTTGAAAACAGATTCTCAGTCAAATTATGTCGATTTTGCTAGCTCAGCATAAAACCTTCTAGTTTTCTTTGTTTTCCTCCCAACTTTTCTATGTTCCTATCCCAAACTATACTAATCAGACATTTTCTTTATTCTTTGAAAATCCGGTGCCTCTTTTTTGCTCTTCCCTCTCCACTTCCCCTCCCCTCCTTTCTGTTAGGTGTACTTGGGAATTTTATCCTTTACAATAGAACTTCATGCTAAAATAGAGACTAATAACACTTTTATAACTTCTAGCCATGTTATGTAAAGATATTTTAACTTCTGATGAACTCAAGCTATAGGAACTAGTGATTTCCAACTGGACTTCATACATTATATGGTCATTGAAATCTTTCCTATAAATATTTCAGATGGTAATTCTATTCTTCCCAAAGAGAAAATGACTTAATTATCAGGGCCTTTTGATCACACTATTCATAGAAACAGATATACTTTTTTAGCATATTTAAAGATTTTAAATTATGAAAACCAGTTCACATAGGGTAACTATCAGAGATAATTATTTGATCGTTCATTATGATGATTAAAGTAGATTTATTTATAATAAATGCTGTGTTTTATAACATGGTACCAAAATCAGATAACACTTCATAGCCAAAAAATCCTCCTTTGGCACTTGCAAGTTGAAAATCACTACAACCTGTTAGCCCAGTCCTGTTAAAATTCAGACACACTTCTCTTTGCTCTATCAATATTGCATGACCACGACAATCAATTTCCTTGTCCAAAGCCCTCCAGGTCAGCGTGCTGCTTTACAAGAGCTATGTATGTGCATAGGTAAATATTATTTGGCATTTTCTATGTTTTATAATCTACCACTTAACCTTTAAATATGTTTACCAAAGCTTCTACTATCACAATGCCTTATTTTAGCTGGAGAATATCAGGCACACAACACAAGGTTTACACAGAAACTTCTGTCTGACCGTAAAATATATTAAAATAGAGTGAGTCCCTCTCTGTCTTGGGAGAACAACAGTCCTCTGTCTTCTTATCCCAGATTTCAGGGACTAAAACTTCATCTCCCACTGAAATGAGAAGTTTGCCCATTGATTTGAACTATATTAAGATTTAATTCCAGCTGACTGTTGGCAAGACATTCAACGCAGAGTTATTGCAAAACATTTTCGTATCATTCTCATTAATGAAACATGTTGAAAATTGTTCAGGTGGGACCAAATGTTCACTGAAAGATCAAGTGAGCTCTGGATTATAACACGCTTTCAATGCACCATCTTTACAGCTAGCTAAAATCTACACAAAGGATTAGAGGCATGTCACTGATTATCTATATAAAATTCCCACGGAATAAAACGTAAAAGAGTAGACATAGATCACAAAAACAGTGAGAAAGTAGGAAGAGAAGTAAGATCTTGTTTCCACACACAATTACTGACGTTTTTCAGGGAAGCAACTCATAACCAATGAAGTTTTTCAAACTAACTTTGCAGGATGGGCTCCTCTGCTTCCTTTCAGCAAGCTCATTGCATATTTGAGAAATCAAACTCAGAAACCACTATGTGTAAATGTCTTTTTCCAATTTTAACAACAACTTTTCAATCCTGAACAATTACAAGTGCAGTGTATCTGACTGGAGCCACAGAGCAGCAGCACCATGGATCGTCCACTCAGCCTGGGGAGCTCCCTGTGCTGCTCAGCTACCTGGAGGGCAGATCTTGTGAAGAAGCACCATGCTAATGAAAAAAAAATCTAGTTTCTGGAAGAAAATATTAAGAACAACTGGTTTCTATGTTTGCCAAGGTTGCCCTTTCTTGTCAGCTTTTGCTGCAGCAAAATGAATTCACCTGAAATATAGCAATCAGAGTAGGGTGAAAGGAAAGTGCAATATTATTAGAATCAGAAGTATTACATGAAAGCTGTGATGTGAAAGTCACAACCCCTCCGCCTCCACTATTTATTCCAAGTAGAGTAACATCTTTTGCTCACAGGAATATTTACCTCCTTGTCATTTAAGAGAAAGAAAAAAAAAACAGACTAACTTTTAAATTAACCTATGTACCATGCCTCCAGAAATGATTAATACTACTTGAAAGGATAGTTACGAACAGGAACAAAAGGAAACCCTAGATTATTATCACTGTGCAGAATTTCTTCTTGAACTAAAGTTTATTCCTCTAACAGTAAGATTTAATTGCTCATGTTGTAAGGTCAACTGCTACAAAATTATAATTATCTAAGACTTTTAATGCACAATTCAGCATGATGCTTCTGTATGAAAGGTCAGTGCCTTTGACAGGCTGAAAACCACAAGGAACTTCCACTACAGAAACAAAAAAGGCAAACAAGAAAATCTGTGAGAGATCCCTGGCGAATACTTGGCTGCAGCACTCGCTTGTTATCAGCCCTGATGGACTAAATCCATCAGCAAAAGCACCACACATCTCCATGAGCTTCTCCAGATTTTGTGCGGAGCACTTCAGCTTTCCAGAAGCTGGAGCTGTACACAAATTCACTCAGTCTCAATCTGTATTAGGTCTGTTCCAGAAGGCACCACACAACTCCAGAAGTAGAGAAATACTGAAGTTTAGTTTACTATGTATGCAGTTTTAGCTTGCAATGAGTGGGACGGCTGCTTATTATTTGTTGCTAGTTTTCACTTATTGAGTATGGAAGAACGCTGATGCCTTCACTCTTTTATCACTTGCAAAAGGCGTTCAGGCTCCAAAAATATTTTTTACTTTCCTGATTGGTTGCTTTCTCATGTATTTTATTTTAAACATGTTTCCATAGGAAAGGATATTTTGGAATAGACAATTAGAATAATTAACAACTAAAATTAAAATTAAAGCATGGTGGAATGCTATTCAAAATCTTCAGCACTTTGTTAGCTTAACTTTCTCATATTGTGTAACTAAACACAAACTCAAGTGTCATAAGCAGCTGCAACCCCAAGCACAATTGAGGGGGAAAAAAAAAAGACAACTAAGCAGAAAGCAGCTTGACATGTGGCTTCTCTGTTCTCTTCAGCAAGTTTATCACAGGCTTGCAGCAGAAGTTGCTAAGGTTCAAACAATAAATGGCAGCATGAAGACAAACTTGTATTTCTGATTTAATTAACATGGATTTTTATTTTAAGTTTTTACACAATGAATTCTAGCTTATATTAAGTACATTATTACTGTTTCGGACAGATAATTATTTTTAACATTTATCCTCACTGTGTAACTACCCACACAAAGTCTACATTTACAATAATGCATTAAAATAATTAATATCCTAAAAGATAAGCAATGTTTAATTGCTCTAAAATTTAAAAGTCAAGCCGCTGAACTGGCAGAAGTCCCTGAATAAGCTCTTAGAATCACAGCTTACTGAAAAAGATTTTTAAAGGGTTAGCTTCTGGCTTTTGGAGAAGATAATGTACTTTTTTATTCTAGCCCATGAAAATAGTTAATGTTTGATGAAAATGTAAATAAGTAAATAAAAAAAAAAATCAAAACCCTGGGAATCAGAAAAACAAAGGTACTATCTGCAATTTATGAATAAAAACTAAGCATGAAAGAGTAGGTCCATTATCTCTGCAATCTTGAAAGACCAGCTTGACCAGGAACAACAGATCAGTTTAAAAACTGTGATAAAGGTAATACTTTGTCTTAACAAGATAAAATTTGCTGTAATGAATTTACTATTTCTGTATGCATTTAGAAGTTCTAAGATAGTTTTATTCTGGTAAGAGAATAAATTTTAAATTGTTCTCTGTGGTTATTAATAAATTAATTCTAATAATTTGCATTCAAAAGCAGCTTGAATTAATGACAAAAAGAAGTTTAAAATTCATCACTTTATAACCAGAAAACATATAGAAAAAATTAAAGTGTAAAAAGTAGGAAAAAAATGTAATAACTCTTAAGTATAGTAAGCTATTGTTATTTAAATAAGCCAGTAGCTTACCAGCCAAAGTTAACAAGAACCAAATGCTGCCAATCAGCAACAATCAACTTTGTTTAAATATAGAATCACTCACAGGTTTTTAAGGAGTACAACAGCAAAAACAAGAGCAAAGCTATTTATAAAAATCACTTAGACTTAAACCAGCTTGAAAAAAAAAAAATTAAACCCTTTCTTTTACAAACAAGTAACTTGGCAAACGGCAACATTTATTTTTCTTTTGCTCCAGAGGTTTTTGCCTAAGTAACGCTGTCTACCTAATCTTTCTGTGGCTCCTTTACGGTGTCACCCAATGCTCAACTTCCCCCAGCACAGCCTCGCTCTGCACCTTGCCCCTGTTTATCTACCTTATCAGCTCAGGAAGAAATTTCAGCAAAACTCTTCCTCTGGTCACCGATATCTCTGGGAACCGAACCCATTAAGATATTTCTGACCCCTACTCATGCTATTTTAACTGTCTGTTGTACAGGAAGGAACTGATAAAAATAGGATTACAATGCCCTTACAGATGAACTAGCAGGAGGCTTGATTGTGATTGATGCCTGAATAAATATACAATAACAGGCCCTACATTTCAACACTGCTTTGGATAGAAGGTAAGAAGTAGTGTCGGTTTTCACCACCTGGACTGCAGGACTCTTTTCTCAAATACCTGGGAAGTGCCTTTGATTGAAGATTGAATCTTCTACTTTCAGTCTGATTTTAAATAAAGAGTAGGAGGTGGTTATTAGTAGGTAGGAATGATTATTAGTATTATTTTGTGAGGTAGAAAGGTGCATTTCTTCTCACAGGTGCTTCTGTGTGGCCTACACCACAGTTCAAAAGAAGGTCTAAATTCCTTTGAAGTCTAAATATCTTCCCAACAAATAAATACTTAGTGCCAATGTGAGTCTATTGGAAAAATAAGCAACATCCTAATGGCTCTATGGAAAACAAACAGGCTGGACTAGAGAGGGCTGGGATTGCCCAGGTCTTTGACGACTCATCACTTCCTTAGGAGAAGTTCTCAATGGGCATCAGGCACAGACTTAGTCCGGGAAGGGTTTCTACACTAAAACGCACATTACCCAGCCCATTGCTGGGTTTGGAGAGCAAAAAGAGAGACCACGTTATTTCCAGCAAACAATTTCAGATGGTTTTTCCTGACTCCATCATGCTGCAGTACAGACTGAAGCCTGTCTGCATTATTTCAATCTTCCTTAATAAAATAATTTTTAATGAGTGATACACTTACTATCCCAACCAGAAATTTTAGGAAGTAAACTCAATGCACAGTTTTTATTAATGTTCCTCTTTTTGGAGAAAAGGGCTTCAAGTGTCCTGAAATCACATGTTATCAGCTCCCACTTCAAGCAACACAGCTATTTATTCCACTTCAACAGTATCTCAAATACGCCCCTTCTTATCCTGCAAAAAATAGACACCTACTTAGCTTTCCAGTGCAATGATCCAGCCAAGTACTTTGGCAAGTACACAAATGTCAAGCAGGCAAACAGTCCCACTGGCTCCTTTGAAACCATTCATGAAAGTAAGTCTGCATCTTCTCAGCAACTTGCTGGATCATCTAGCTGAAAATAACAGCAATACTTAGCACTTCCACACCGCTTCATGTGCCTGAACTACTGTCCACATGGCAAGCAGTGAAGAAAGCGTATAATTATTATGGGACTTGTTTGGTAGATTAATAAATTAAGGCAAAGAAACCAGCTACTTCCTGCTCCTCATACGGTGAGACAGTGTCAGAGCTGGGACTCCCCTTCCCTGTTCCCTCACCCATATGCTCCAGCCTTCTGGCACACACGTGGCTCTCTAACTGGGAGCACAGTCAGCGTACGCAGCAGCTGCTGAGCAGTCTGCAGGTCTGCAAACAAACTTTTAAAAGTCAGCTCCACCGATTACCACAGTGTGCAGCAATTAATACAGATCGAATATTGTAATTAAAAATAGTCATATCATTAAACGGTAATACATACTAACACGGTATCATTCAAGAAGCAGAAGGACCAGATTTCCTTGAATATACGTGTTCTTCTACTATTGTAGCAACTGTGCTAACTATTAATTTTGAAGGCATTTCTGACATGATTACGCAACCAGCTCTAACAAACTTTTGGACATCTTTGTAGAGTGCCCTCTCTCCTCTACACCAAGAACCCATGACCCAACAGTTCACCTCCTGAGGAAGCCAATGCATTTATTGCATCTCCCTCTTCTCCACTTACTTTTATGAAATATGTCCGAATTAAAATTATTTCACAGCGGTCACTGTGAAATTGCCTTTCATGTACATGCATAAGCACAAATCACCTGGCTTTCTGAAGGGAGGGTAGAGTAATTTCTTAATGGATTTCTCAAGGGTTCAACACACTAAGAACATAGGCAAGGTAAGTAGCACTGCTTGAAAATATACCATGGCCACTTTCCATTACCTGCTTTATAAAGAAAGCACTTTAATTCAAATGGGACATCCTTATGTTTAGAGAAGTACAAAGATAAACACCAAGCCCATTTCTCACTATCCATTATTAGCAGATCTTACTGAAGCACTAATTCTGTTCTGAAGTCATAATTCAACATGACAGTAAATCTCCTTTAGTGTACCTAGCACTAAGTCAAAACTTGATCAAACCCCCAAACTCAAGCACTGCTGCAACACAATGCAAAGTACTTACCCATTACAAACTTGGCCAGCTCAAAATTGGGAGCACAAATGCAGAAGTAATCATGTGCCTCCTACACACCCTGTTTTATGCTCTGGGGATTGCATCAGAAACCATCTGACTTGGAAGAAGTCTGTATTAACAGGTGATATGGCAGAGCTCAGACTCAGTATTACTGATTGTGGAACTGAGACGAAGCTGTCTCCCAGCTTTGCTTCCCTTCCCTTTCCCAGTTTCAACAGGATTTAAATGCCTGCAGGGTGACAACGAAATCCCTGTGTTTAAAGTCATTTAACTCAGCATCTCACTGCTTAGTGTCAGTGGAGAAGCTGCCCTCTTCAGCAGGGGAAGCAAGAAATCCCAGCGCGGAGTCAGAGCAGTCAGATATGGATGAGCACCACACACGCCATGAGTGATTTCTCACTTCAGACTGCAGTGCTCCCCTGTCCCAACCAACCAGAGATAGTAATGAGTACCCTGGTTCTATGTTGTTATAGCTCTAGATTAGCACAGTTGTAAATCAGGGCTGCGACCCACATGTTAATGCCTTTCTTTTCCTGGCTGTGATGATTTGGTTGTGATTTGAACAGTGTGCTATTCCAACCAAGCTCCAATGAATAAACTCCGCACTACGCCTTATAATGTAAAAATGAATTTTTGCACAGAGCTTGTAAAATCAAGCCAAACATATACGAAAGAAACTGAAATTTGCCAAGATTGGTTTTATTCAATGGCTGATGACACAACTCACTATTCGGGCTCGTATAGATGCACACAATGTAAGTGGAAAAAGTAACGAAGCTAAAGATTTTTCCTATTGTAATTTAAAATATCTTTGAATGAAATAGAAATTTAGTGGGCTACTAACCAAATGATACATACTCCCAAGCTGCACAGCAAGAAAGCACTTAAACCCATGGTGAACTTAAGCAAACACATAAATCTTTTAAAGATCACAAGGATGAAAGTGTGCACTTGAAATAAAGGCAGTTTACTGTCGCTTTTGCAAACGGGTGAATGAAATTTCAAAAAGACTTCTATATAATTAGAAAATAACAAAGCTTTGACCATGATAACTGCTGCCAAACAAGCAATAGACAATGCAAAGCTTGAAATATTAACAGAAGAATTCTATCTGGAGTATTTTTGTTTTTAAAAGCAGATCCTGGAGAAGCGGTGAGAAATGTTGTGCTGATCTGTACACTGTGAATCAAGGAGTGATACTGAGAATTATCTCCTAGTAAATCTAAATTCAGCACAGAATAAAATTACAGCGTAATTGGGGTGGGGGGTGGGTGGGAGTGGAGGAGGTGTAATTGCTCGAAGGAAGGAGAATTACAGCTACTCAGCTGCTAAGATTTCAAAGAGCTCCAAAACCACAGCTCTATTTCATCACATTCAATTTCTGTAAATATATTAAATGCAGTCAAGTCAGTAGATTAAAATAATATAGTAGATTGTATCACCCCAGACTTTGGTAAAATGTAATCCCTTTTCAAAGCCCTAAAATTGGCTTGCCTGTGAGGACTATAACACAGATGAGTAGTGGCTAAAGGGCTATAAACAAATTGGCTGCAGTAGCACAAGGGAGGTGCTAGTGGATTGCCAAAGGGATTGGTATTAAGATCAGGTTTATTTAACATCTTTATTAATGATCTGGAAGAACGGGTAAACAGTACATTAATTAAATTCACAGATTTCAGTATAGCAAGAGGTGTTATAAACATGACAGTGGGGAAAGAAATTATGCAAAAGGAGGTTAGAAACACTGAAAGCAGTAAAAAAATGGGATTCCCTCTGAAAAAATGCAGGCTATTACATTTGAGAAGAATTAAACAACATAAATTATCAGTGAGAGGAAGAAACCCGAAAGCTGATAAGCTAAAGCAAAAGACCTAGGGGCAGCAGCTGACAGCAAATTATGTATGAGCTTGCAACATGAATGGGAAAAAGAATAAAATGATCCAGGCTACACACATGGATGTATCACAAGATAGCAAAAAGGCAGCGTGAGGCAAGTCTGGACTTTCTGCAGAAGCAGTGAAACATACGGTCTCTATATTGCATCAGCATTGCTTCTAGCCAAGTACCTCCATTCAACATACACGTTACTGACATCCATGCAGAACGCTGGGGATTGATTCTGAGGCTCCTGTGACAATTTTTAGAGGGGAAAAAAACCCCAACCAGCTGATCAAACAACCAAAACCCAATATCCGGGAATATACAAAAACATCACCAGAAGTAAGAAAGAGCAAAAGAGAAAAATCAGAAAGGATTAAAAAAATGGAGTATATAATGTAACTGACACATGGCCTGAAAGGTACAAAAATATAAACATCACAAAAGGTGCAAGAAACCTCTAGGCTCATCAAATATAGTATGACTTGGATTTTTTTTTTTAAATGAACACAGGTAGAATATATGCAAAATATTAGTTCCCACTAGTAACACCTAATACACTAAGAAACAATCTCAGAAGGAATTAACTAAAATTCCTTTCTTCTTTCATTAAAACTGGGCAAACATTAAAAAATACAGTGTAGGAGAAATCCTGTGATGGCAAATTGACTTAATAGGTCTTTTCCATCTCTAACTGCAATGATTCCGTAAGAGACAATAAGCAGAGAGACAACCCTCTGCAAAATTAAATCACTGAGAATCAACCGGAGAATGAAAATTAAATCATGGTAAAGTATTTTCTTCTTTGTAAGCATTAGCATTAATCACATGCAAAAGTAAAATATTAGTTAATTTGATTCTCTGTGTCTTCCAGACTCTGGTCGAAATGAATCAATGCAGGAAGAGTGATTTCTCTGATAATTGGGGAAATGATAAGGAGGGAAGAAAAAAGAAGAAAAAACCCCAGTAGAAATAGATGGTGAAAATGAATTACCAAAAGGGGACTAGAGGAAACCACGTTAGGGGGCCTATTCCTTCTGAATTCCTAATAAGAAGAACGTATATAAAATTTCACAGTGGTGGCTTTCAAATAGCATTATCCAAAGCCATCTAGAATTGGAAAGAAAATTACCTTGGACAGTACAAACCATTACTAATTTGTGACTGTTCTTACTAGTCTGCAAACCTCCGAAAAACAGCTTTCTATATGGGCACCCTCAAATGGTCAACCCTCATGTTTGCCACAGGGAGAAGGTGGTGGTGACCCAGAATCCCAGCTCCTCCTCAATCAACACAACAAGGACCAGGATGAATTTGTAAGGCGTGATACATTTGGGGACCCCTTCTCCTGAACTGCAGTGAAACAGGTTACTCCTGTGCGTGTTTGGCTGCTTGCTCAGCTGTTCGTGTCAGGACCCTGTCAGTGATAAGGCATAACCGAAGGCATCACATCTGCACTGCGTCAGCTGAAGGAGGTGTCACGCTGGCACTTAACTCTGCTCTTTAAGCCATGAAAGGTCAAACTGGACACACCACAGCCTAATGAAGCGGTTTGTAGCTGGGGGTGAGGCAGCCCTAAAGCCTTCAAATTAGCGATTAAATGATGGCACAAAGCAGTAAGGGACCAGTTCTTCATGTAGCCAACAAGAATTCAGGTGTGGACTTCACTGGAAGTCAAGAGTGGGCGAGTTTTGCAAAGGCTGGTACTTTCAGCTTGTGGACTAGAGAAACAGAGGCTGTGCCAATGGGAGTATAGAAAAAATAGGCATTAACACAGTGAGAGACAAATGCAGCAGCTGAGACAAACCCTGCTACCTCAGGGCCAGGGGTTTTTCCAGACAGCAGCCTAAGTTTTTTAGTTCAGTGAAAGACTTTATTGAACTGGCAAAGAAATACATCATCAACACATTTTATTAATTTTTTTTTTAAGTAAAACTGAAGGAACAGTATAGAAAAACTAACAAGTGGTCTGGTTTCTTTCTTCTGATACTTCAAAAAAATAGATACTTTTCTCCTGCAGGGATGAAATACTGGATGTAATTAGAAGCATAAATCATTATGCTTTTATAGTTAGTAATATCTTCTATAATGAAACTAGATTAGCTTCTCCCTACAAATGCTCTTTATTGTTCAAATTTTACGATAAGTTTTAATAATGGAAGTGTAATAGAGAACAGCTCAGTTTGGGGTCTTTTGTTTCTATTCCACCAACTCTTAGATTATTTTTTTTTGTTATAGTTAAGGAGAAATCTGTCTGGCTTTCCAACTGCTGCAAAAAAATGACCCTCTGGATGTTATGGGTATAGATCTATCTTTAAAAAAGAGTTTAAAACTTAGCCCCCTATCTGTGATCAAAGTTTGAATTTTAATCCTCACATTTAAAGATGGGGCAGGTTCTTCTCATTCAAAGTGCACCTGTCAAGCAGTTCTGCTGTGACAGGATCCATCCTGCAGCTCCTGGTTAACTCTCTATTGAAGTGTAGCCACAAATGTCACTAACTTAAGCAATTTTCTATAGCACTGCCATTATTTTCCCCTTTCTATTTCCCCCATCCTACAGCAACACAATCAACACATAAACACAAGGAAAGTGCAGCAGACACATCACTGATTTCAGTGCCATTTAAGACAACCCCAGCAGCTCTGTGTCATGGGCTGATGAGGAAAGCACATTAAGCACTTGCAACAGAACATCCAAGTAGACCTGTTTTGCAGGCTGATTAATAGAAACAACCTCTAAGGACTAATCACAAGTCGAGCCCTGTTTTGTAGATTAATAGAACAAAGACACAAGAGAATAGGGAGGGTTACAGGACCGGAATATAAATAAGACAAGGTGTACACTCTAGGTAGTTTGACTGCTAGTAATTATCAGCTAAAGGCAAATCTTTACAGCGAGGTCTCGCTGTTCTGTGCTAAAGCAGCTCACTTCCAGATGGACGATCAGCATCTCTGAATATTTTATCTGTATTTCAACTCCAAAATTAATGAAACGACAATGTAATCTTTTTCGGAAACAAAGCAAACTTTTATCTCACATTTTAAGTGCCACTTACATTGCTGTTGATATAAGATGGTTATAAAATTTGCAGAAACTATACTTTTCACTTACACATACATGGATCAGCAAATACAATAATGGCAGATAACGAATGGTTGTTACTCAAAGCTCTGCGGCCACTGTAATACGGTAGCAGATGTTAAAACCCAGCAGAGATCCCCTATTTCCCATCTGATCCAGGGAGCTGTGCAGCCATCCTAGCCAGTGGATTTTGCTGGCCTTTAGCAGAATTCTACCACATGGAGAAAAGATACTCAGCCAAAGAACATCCTACAAATCAATCCCTTTGAAAGGAAATGCAAGATAATGCTTTTATTTTTTTTTCATTACCTGGAGTTTTGCTAACGTTCAACAACAACTAGGAGTTATGCAAGAGCTGCGTGCAGTGTCTACACAAATACCATATGGAAAATGATGGAACTTCTTCATGCTTCAGAGGAAAACTAGTTCTCTGCTTTTGAAAGTATTCAATTTGATTTGCTTTCACAAAATGTAGTGAAGATAGCAACACAGAATGTTGTGCCTGCTTCAGACTTCAAGAACGACTGCAGATACCACTCGGAGCCAGTGCTTCATTAAATATGTGTAAACTGCTGTCCAAAATCCTGAATGAACTAAACGGTCCTTCTAACTTCAGGAAGGACGGATTTCATCCTTTATGTGACAGAGTATCTCTGTATCTACAGACAGATTAAACAATATTTTCAGAGTCATTTATCCTTGACTTATTTTCACATGTTCTAAGCTTTCCCCAAAGCCCTACCTCTTCTAAAGCTACACACGCAAGAACATAAGCACTTCCATTCCTGAACCTTACAAACCTAGGAGTTTATAAAAATGGATCCTCAGGTTATGCAGTGGAAGATGTTCTTCTTTAAAACTGTACTTTGTAAGTTCCTCAACAAATAAAAAAATCTGTGTTATATCCACAAACAGAAGAGGGAGACAAACTTACTAAGAACTGAAAAAACAAATTCAGGTACCCATAACTCCAGAGATTACAGTGTATTGGGGCATCCCATATTAAAAATGAAAACGCTTTAGGACTACAGCTTTCAGACTAGCACTCGGTTTGCCTTTCTCCTTCATTTTCCTGCAATGCAGGACATGGAAGTGTCCCAAGCAGCCCAGATGGAACACTGAGAGAGATGTTAAAGAGAGTACCTTTCTTGCAGTTTCTTTTTATTACATTCCCAGTTTGGGAAACAAAAGGCATTAAAATCTGTGCCAGGAAAAGATGACTGAAAGATTCACCCTTCTTTCTTACATAGTTTGAGGCAATCTACAATCTGTAAGTAGGTTCCCAGAGTACAAACTCGTAGATCTTACTTAAAACAGCAATACAGGTAGCAGCTACAAATATCAGCTTTTATCAGTGAGGTGCACTGATTTATGTATGTTTTGAAGAACTAGACCACACAAGTTTCTCATCAGTCCAACCCATCCAGCAAATGCTGCTACAGCATTAAAAGACAAGCCAAAAGCTCTCCAAAAGCAGAGGATAGGCAGGCTGGTAAATCTGCAGCCACAATACTCCAGTACTCACAACATTCGTTGAAAAATAAATACAATGACACACTTGTCAGATGATTTCAAATCATCACAAACTCATTTTCTAGGAAGTGTTATTTCCTTTGTCAAAGTAGCCATAGGCACAGGTTTCCAAGTGTGACATGCATGTCAGTATGTACGGCAAATAGCTAAGCACATATATTAAAGGATAACGTGTTTTAGCATTTATCTAAAATGCTGCAGAGGAATGCAGAATGGAATTACTAGGTGGTAATTCCCACCACTATCTCCCAGGCACGTTGTACATGCAGGATAAAAACAACATCTTTGTCTGTACAAAATGAACTGAGGAGGTAGCAAGGAATCGCAGCTTGGGAGGCCTTCTGTACTCACTCAAGGGTGCATGCTACTCAGCCACATCTCTGAAGGCACAATGATAAGCTGTTGACATCTTCCTGCTTGTAAAACCGCTGCTTAAGCCCTCCCTGTGTAGGCATGTATACAAATATAGCTCTCAGCCACATTAAGATTTCGATATTTAACTAAGAGAGTCAGAAATGTCAGCAACTCTCACACTTCAGATGCACACCAACCATAATATAGACTAGCACCTAAACATTTTAGCGGTGGTTATAAATACCCAGGGGTCTCATTGATTTTCAACTGAATCCACGAGTGTTGACCACTTCTGAAATAAGGTGCCAGATCTATTCTACTGAACGGGTTCTCATGAAAATCTGATGAATGTAGCTGTCACTCTTGACCTTTATGTCTATGCTCAGATTCACGACCAGTGCTCTCTTATTTGAAGTGTTTGTGCAATTTTTGCTTTATTTCGTAGCCTCTGTGAATTACTATAAGTATTTTATACCTGTGTCACGGGAAAGTTAGCATTCTGATCAATAAGTATCAGATAAATATGACCCAAATCATCTCCAAGACAGTCATGAGAAATCTTATTGTTCACTCAGAGCGAATAAAATCTAGTCACTTGCTACTTGACTGACTTTTGTATTAAAACCAAATACAGTTTTTCAAATGTAATTTTTCTTCCATTACCATTGCATTTTATCACGATCACAGCACATCAGCTTTATCATCAGCTCTACCTGAAGCAATGTAAACATTGGGCTAGATGGGGGATACAGCCCTCACATAGTCTGCCAAACTCTACCAGCAAGTCTTGGTCTCCCACTTAGTTCCTTGCTGGGGTCCTGGTTTCTCTGGCTCACCAGCTCCTCCAAAGGGCTCTGAACCTTCTGCTCTGCACTTCAGCAGCCAGGCCCTGACTTGCACTTGCCCACAGGTCCTCCAACAGCCTCTCTGCCTGTCACTCAAAGCATTCAGCTTTTCCTAATTCATCTTGCTTAGGGTATAGGGGCAATGAAGGAATGAAAGTAATGGGGCTTCAAGAGCACCATCCAATGCAAACTCTGTTCTGATGTCAGCATGTCAAAGCTCAAGCTCCTCTCTTACTTCTCCACTCTCCTACTGTGAAGATGGTTGTCCTCCAGTGAAGCAATTTTTCAGTTAACCTTAACAGCATGGTATTTTCAGTTTTGTCTTTCTTCCCTTCTGCACTAGACCACCACAGAGGTATGAAGCACGTACAAGTAGAGGAAAATGGAAAAGCAGGAGTCCTGAGAGCAGAAGAATTTATTCAAACAAGCATCAACTCACAGCACTGAATCCAATCCTGTAAGGAACGGCGTATCTCCACATTTGGATAAACTCTCACCTTCCCACCTCTTTCCCCAGCTCTCATTCTTTCAAGCGGTTCAGACTTTCTCTCAAGATGAAGTCTGTCACAGCCCAGTTGAAAATTGGAGGAGTTTTGTAGTATTCCAGTTAATCCCTACTCTTCTTAATTCCTTGCTGCGTGCAAATGCTTTCAGCCTGCTCAGTGCCACATCGGCCACTGTGTTATTCCAGTGATCAAAAAAAGGAGAGCAAACTTCTTGTTTCTGGACAGCTGGCAGATAAAATACCCACAAAAGCAAAGCAAAACTACAAACACAAGGACAACCTGTGGGGTTTGTATGCGTAACTTATATATCAAAATGACCTCATTGTTGAACAGACTGCTCTTCAACCTAGAACAGGAGATCACCATAAAAAACTAGCTCCTCAACAGCACAGCTCATGCTCATTCTGGCTTTTTGCTTTCTTTGCACAGATTCCCACAGTGACCTGTTTGGTACTGCTCTGAAGGAATCCAAATCCCTGTTTCCACGCTAGGAAATATTCAAAAGAGTTAGGAGAGCTACCATTTTATGTCTGTTTTAAGTGGCTAGACTTCCACCCACAAACATCCAGAGTTTATGTGTTACATTGGTAATGAATGCTCTAAAGTTCTTTTTCCTGTTGAAGTCAAGCCTGACGGGAAGGTTAACACTTCACAATCTGCCCCAGTGCCAGAACTCGGAGCTTTTCAAAGAATTAGCTAGGACAAGTTAGCTTTATAGTATTAAAAATCGCTTATGAGATAGTATGACTTAAATTACAAACATTTCCACTATTTATTTTATGAAAATGAAAGAAAGCAAGAAAGCCTTTAAAAGCAAACAGGTCTTTCCCCCACCCCCCTCCCACCCCCACTTGGAACTGAATCTGATATCAAGGAGACTGAAGAAAAATCAGCGACATTCCCAACAAGGCAAAAAATGTAAACAAACCGCTGCAATTCTAGACCAGGGGGAATACATTCTTCCTCCTAAAATGAGAGACCTGAAGGACAAATGCCAAGGAAAATGAAACAGAAGCCTGCACCTTTAAACACAACCATGCTACAGTGGTGGTGTGTTTGTTTAACACACAGACAGAAGACTTCAGTCTTTGCCAACACTTTTCTCGGCTGCTGACTTCTGCATAAACGCCAGAATTCCTGAAAAACTGGTACAACACCAACAGCTTTGTCCAGTCTCCCTCTGATTTCCTCACTACTAAGCAGCAACGAAGAACTTTTTTGCTGAGTAGTCCAATTTCTAGTCCTCCCTTTTTTTAGGCGCAAGCTAATTGCCAACTAAGACTATGAAAATAAAAGAAATGAGATCCATTCCAACCCATCAGCATTGCTGAATCCCATCATGTGAGATGCCAATTGGTTTTCCAGTCCTCACGCTCAATATCTGCTGTTAATTTGCTTGCTATTTCAAGGCCTCAAAGACTGTCAGCAAAATCCATGATGCATTACAAAACTTATAATTGAAAAGAAAAAAACCCCAACATCTCATGCTTTTCTGACAGGATAAACACGAAGTCTGAAAACACTGATCAGAACGAGGGAGAGGTACTAACTTAGAGCTACTTGTATTAAAATGATTGCAAATGAAGCAGGGAAAGAGAGTTATAGAAATAATTTCAAACTCAGGCAAAACCATTCGATGAAACCCTCCACTGGGCTAAAAAGAAAAACATTGCGCAAAACATTATTTTTAAAGGAGACGGCTGAACCTGTCTATACTTTCTTAAGGCTGCATTATCTATGCCAATTAAAATTTTGCTTCTGAAAAAAGTTAAGGCACTTCCTCGAGAGTTACTAAAAAAAGCAAATGAAAGCCTTAGCTTCGCAGAGGTGAGCGACAGTGACCCGTTTGTTCTTGACCTCCGGATCACCCTACAGATCAAATTCTTGGACATAGGAAAAACCCACTAGTATTCATTAAAAGCAACTGGGAGGCCAGCTTTGTGCTTCTGTTCCTGAGCCCTGAACAAGCTACAACTTGACAAATGTGCAGGATACTGCTAAACAATGCTGCTGTTCCTGTCAGAAGGGAAGAGCTTTATTCCCAGCTTCAATCAGGATGAATTGATTTTCATCACAATGATGCAAATCCCAGATTTCAGTCGTTATTTAAATAATCAATTTAAATCTTTTACATTTGTGCTTTTCAGTTATTTCCATAAAGTTGATTCTGTTAACCATTACAATGCATTGATTTATATTGAATTAGTTTTTACATTAAACATTTTCTTCCCTCAAGAAGATCCCTCTATCTATAGTTATTCTAAACAACTATATATACTGAAAGTCTCGGCTCTTTGGTTTTAATTCCTTCTGCTGGATGGAATTTGCCCATATATTTCAATAGTTAAAAAGAATGTAAATTACTTTTTTATTATATTATTTTATACTTATGGCATGTGACTTTTTTCAGGAATTTTTACGGAGAACAGAATTTTAAATCCATAAATTAGCCCATTGCCATGTGATTCATGAAATTAACCACCACAAATTTCTATGCACACAAAATAAAGTTTATCAGAATAGTTTTTCATTTCAATTATTTTTGTCTTTCGAACAAATCAAATAAGCTACCTGTAGAGCTGAACAGCAGAACAAAATAAAACAGAGGCAAATATTCTCCCTGAACAATTATTTCTGTCAAAACGTGGTTTAAACATTCTGGTTGCAGTTAACTGCAGTTCTCTGGTGGTTTGAGTGCTTTTAAAGCTTCATTAGAAAACAGACACTGCTAGAATATTTGTATTCAAAATCTATAGCACACTACAGTAAATTCAGTCCTTAGCATGGATGAACAATTTCAAATATAATTTAAAAAAACCACACATATTTTAAAATAACAACATTTGAATTTAAATAAAACTTATACATCTTCACTTATACATATTCAACACCCACAGCTGCAGTAAAAACAGACTTCTTCTCCTTACCCTTTTACAGATACATCAGTATGAGTTATGGTTATGTACATTTCACAGAGGAAGCTTTAAGATTTAAAAATTCATATATCCATTACTGCTTGTATTTTTTTTTCTGTTCAATAAGTAGCCTCAATCTTAAATTTCCAAAGGAGAGAATATTTCTGCTGGAACCTTTAAGATTTTTGACTACATAAAGTATAAACTATCAATTATTTTCCCACCAAACAAGCCAGGTTCATAGGGCAAAGTCAGGAGGAAGAGAAAAGAGGGAAATCTATAGACCAAATGGAAAATCTTCAGCCATTTTGCTCCTTCAAGGTACATCAAAGAATGTTCTATTTAAGGTGTGAAAATGTCAGTTACATTCTCCACCTCTGAAAATGAGCAGGGCTCTGAATGTGATTCATGTCCTACCCTTCCTCTTTTCACTTTTAAGGGCTGATACTCCTGTTTTCAACTCCCCTCCAGCTAATGCCATTTAATACTCTCAGAACCATCAGGCTAAATTCAAATTTTCTGCTCCTTAGAGGCTGTTGATATGCACCACCGCACATTCCAATTGCAAATACACATGAATGCTCCTGTGTATTATAAGTTATTTTCTACATACAAATTCTACTAAATTGTAAGTTAGGAGGCACCACTTGAATTCTCTTAGGCCTTTAGAAGGCTTTCAGATGTACCACGAGTAATAACATGTAATGAATATGGACTGACATTTCTTTTCTGTAGTTACACTGAGTTGGCAATTTACGTTCTCTAAATAGATAGATGACTTATATCCAGTTTTCCCAGTATTCTGGCAATTACTTCTTAGAAACCTCTGACAGGCTGAAACTTCTAGAAGCACAGCTGTTATTCTTGGTTTGATCCCTCTTTTTAAATTAAAACCAGTGGCTTTATCAGCAAATGAGAATTTTTTCCCTCTGGAAATACTTACAAAAATGCACATAAATTGAACATGCCAACTTATCTCATTTTAGGGTTGGAGCATCTTCTGGGTTAATGACCAGTATTCCACTTCTGTGACAGAACTAATTGGGGTAAGGAGGCCATAAATACACACAAAACCCCACAAATTCTCTTCCTTTGGGGCACTGTCAGAAGCATCAACGTGTGTGCCGTTGCATGAATCACCAAGGCTTGTGGGCCAAGTGAATGGCCAGTTAAGATGAGATGAAAGGGAAAATTTCTAAGATCTGCATAGGTTTGCCCCATTCTTTGTTTCAACCCCTGTCATTCCCTCTTCTTCTCCTACTTTCACCTTTAAGGCAAGCCTGACATCAAAAATGTAAGCTATAAGCTTATAATAAACCTTTCTTATAGGTGTGCATAAATTAGCAACTAAGTGCTTCAGCTGACAATTGAGAATGCCAAATAGTATAATGATTATCACCAAAGTTCCGGTTCCTGGCAGAGCCTGGAAGGCCCTTGGCTGTTGTTACCCTGAGAATTTAAAACAAGTGCTACCCAGGACTCCATACAGAGATACCAGGCATCACAACTAAACAACCTGTAGAGAAAACGAGGAAGGCTCTCTTTTAGTACAAAATTGGACTGCAATTTTTCCTGCATATGCCTGGCACAGGGGTGGAACAAGATCAAAACTGGTTTGAAATTCCATTATCACAGCTTTCCGAGCAAAAGAAAACAATGCTGAGAACTGATCAGAAATGAGACTTAAAGCACCTGCTGCCTTGTACTTCGTGCTGTGTGGGTGTTAAGTCTGACCATACTAATCTATTAGCACAGCAGACAAATACCTAAATCGCACACAACATAACAGAGCTTCCCTAGCACATAATAAGATGCCACTGCATCTTAGCACAGAGCGGATATTGAATCCACAATTTTTTAAGTGTTTCACACGGTTTCACAGTATTACAAGGTTGGAAAAGACCTTTGAGATCATCCAGTCCAACCTGTAACCGAACACCAACACCAACCCATTGGCTAAACCATGGCACTAAGTGCCTCATCCAATCTCCTTTTAAACACTTCCAGCGACGGTGACTCCACCACCTCCCCAGGCAGCGCATTCCAATGGCTGACCACCCTCTCAGTGAAGAACTTCGTAACATCAAGCCTAAACCTCCCCTGACAGAGCTTGAGACTCTGTCCTCTTGTTCTGTCATCGGTTGCCTGAGAGAAGAGACCAACTCCTCCCTGCCTGCCTACAACCTCCCTTCAGGTAGTTGTAGAGAGCAATGAGGTCTCCCCTGAGTCTCCTCTTCTCCAGGATAAACAACCCCAGCTCCCTCAGACACTCTTCATAGGGCTTGCGCTCCAGCCCCTTCCCCACCAACAAAGCGTGGCAATTGTTTCAGCGTGGTTTACAGCTAAGGTTGACACCGTTCTGCAGAGCAATGCAACAAGGCAGCTTCATGCATTTCCAAAAGGAATGATTCCTGCTGTGGTTCAAGTAATAAACAGCAAAGAAAGTTTAAATTGAGACTTACCATGGAGCACCGTATATTCGGAATCCTTTAACTGTTACCTCTGAATCTTGTAAGTAAATACTATTTGTCAGGAGTGACTGAACATTGTCAAAGTCCTCTGGTTTCAATTTGGACACGGAGGGAAAGCGGTAGTAGTCTTGTTTAACAAGGTCTGCCATGAATTCCTTATCAAATGTCAGTTCATGATTCCCAGCAATCACTATTTTATATTCATATGGTAGGTTTCCTGAAATAACAAAAAAGAGGACTTAATTAGCACATTTTCCTCCCACGGCAGCATTGTCGGCACAATAAGTAGATAGCTAGCAGTGGCACAATGCAATATCCAAGACCTGTATGCATTTTCATATTGAGCAAAAGTTATTAATGCTGCTTCTCTTCCATTGAATGAAATTGTGTTAAAATGCAAAGTAATGCCACACAAAGCAATGTCGTAACAGAAAGTGTGTACCGCAGAGTTAAACAGAACAAGCTGGTGGACACCAAACCAGCTCCTAAGGCGGCACAAACCGCCACTGCTCCCTTGCCTTCAGCTGATGACATGATGCCTAAGATTAGCCTGAGATGTAACACTGCGTCCTACCACTTAATTCATGGGACTGGGTCAAAGTCAGCAGTCCTGAGTCCCAGCCCACAGGAGTGACCTGTGGCAAGATACTTCGGGGGTCTGAATGGGTGGGTAGACTAGAGACCGCAGTACTCCTCACAAGCGTGTCATGAGGGTACTGGGCATGGGGTACTGCATTAGGCTGCTGGTGCTGTTGTTTGGTTTTTTCCAATTATGCTGTTATTTGGATTAATTTGTGTTCAAGTGGCATTGATTCCAGATTTAGCCTGTTCTCCAAAGTTCAAATTCACTTGCAACAGACTTTCACTTAATTATTATTACTATGAACATTATTATTCAGTTTATGGTAGTATCTCATTCCTGTAAGAAGTACACATGCAGAAGAAACCATGAAACTCAGGCAAATAAGACATAAGGTAGGAAAAAGGAAATGTCATTAATTCATTTACTGTGAGGGTCAGAGAAAGCATAAAGGCTCAATCACCCCAATTCAAAGCAACTATTCTCTTTGTTTAGAAGGAGGCATGGATCAAGCCCATGGAGCCAGATTTTTGGGAGTTCAGAGACAGATTTTCAAGCACTTGGTACCAACAATCAGTGCCAGATCTTCCAAATAAACATCCTGGGTGCCGAGTTCCCTTAAAAATACGTCCTATACCATGGTGTCTTCACAGAAGCTAAGTTCTTTTACAAAATCTGTTCCACGAGGACTTGCCAAAAATCACTTTAAGTTTGCATCAGAGCTAACTTCTACTGCCTTCACCATAAGCCAAATTTCTTAAGTCTTTTACCAAACTGTCCATTTTGGTGTTTATTCACAATAATAATTTATAAAAGGTTTGGCTTGTTGTAGTTAGTTGGATTGGGGGTTTTTGTTTTATTTTTTTCATAAAGGCAGCAAAATTTATGTGGAAATTTATGAGCCCATCTTTCAGTTCTGATACTCCCAAACATCTGCCTCAAGGAACACAGAATCAGATGCTATATCTTTCTCAGGATTACAGTTCTCCTAAATAGATGTGGCTTCCCTAATTTAAAGCTTGTTTGTCAACTTTCAAAACTGTTTGGGTTTGTGGTTTTTTTAAAATACAAGTTTCAAAGTAAGGCTGTAAGTATTTACAACAAGATTAACTTTCTCCTAAATAAGACTTACAAGGAACCAGTCAAAACACTCTGTTTTTCAATATTTACAGCACGGAAACAGGAATTACACAAGATATGTATATAAACATGATCTTTGCAACATTAGTTAATTCTGGATAGAAAACTAAAAAGCTGCAAATCCCCTGAGAAAAATAGGCAGACATCTTCACAGACACCTCACATCTGAACAAAATTCAAATCATACATATTCATAACTCTCTGCAGTGCTGCATTAGATTAAAAGCTTGAGGAGATGCAATAAATGCTCCTCTACCATTTACGCCTCACTCCTTTCCCTCTTCCCTTACCTTCTCCATCTTTGCTCCATGCTGCTCTGCAATTCATTTTTATTTAAAAACTCAGTGTGGCAGGTACCTACAATTTCTGCTCTCTGTGACTCCTGGGCACAAAGTAGAATTGCTATTTTCTTCTCTCTCAGGGAACATAAAAGATACTGCCAGCACGAAATTTGATACACTTGTCATAACTATCAATCCCCCAAAACAAGCTAGATGCGATAAAATTCTCAGAGAAGTAGGATGAAGAAGTTAAATTCAGGTTTCTGCCAAGTTATCAACATTTGCCAGTTTTAGCAGAGAAAATTTCTTCATCTGACTGTATAAATGCTCAAGTTTTACACTTTGTCCCATTTATTTTGATAGACTTGAAAATCATCGCATTTTGGTGATATTATGCCCAATTAAGTTTGGAACAGTTTTGCTTGAAGTCAACAGTTTTTTATCTTGACACCTTGAAAAAGAGGGCTTACTTTGAAGATACACAGGACACAAGAAGAAACCAATGGTGGCATCGGTGATTATGAAAACATATAAATGTAACACTTCACGTGACATAATAGCATCTGAAATCAATAGGAAAAAACAGACAGTATTTACTCCTATTGGTGTCAAGACAGCCAATGATTTTTATTAAGACTAAGGAGAGGCTCTGCTTGGTCAATTCTTGAAGCCAGGAAGGATTTGGGGGGCCCCGAGATAGAACAGCCTCTCCCCAGTGCTGGTGGGGTTCTCAGGATATGGCCCCACTAATAAAACCTAAGGACCAACACCAGGACAGAAGAATAAGGCAAAACAGGCCCTGGAGGAGAAAGCCCACAGGGGCCAAAGTCCACAAACATCTTCCCGTACGCTCTAGCTCAGTGGCACTGCACACCCATAGCCTGTGAGCAACCAGTGCCGGCTGTGGATGTAACGGCTGCTGACCCAGGTGCCTCAGCCAGCAATGAGACAAGATGCACTTCACTCCCTCTTTGTACACACACATATATTTACCATAGGATGGGCATCAAGGTGTGCGTTGGCTCCCTGCCTACTTCCCTGCCTCTGTAAGTGGTGACATTTTCCTTTCCATTTCTGGAGCTGGCTGAGGAGCTAGTGATGAGCAACACTGCTCATCGAAACACGAGCCCATCAAAAGTCAGGCTCAAGTAAAGGAGAGCAGCAAGAAGAAGTCTCATCCATTTCTTTCCTTCTCCCTGAGGAAAGACTATATAGCGCTAATCACAGTAATAAATTACCTGCAATCAGATTAGCTATTTATTCATTGCGCTCGGGTTTTCCCTTCCTGGAAAGCCCTGTGGCAATACACAATGGTCATTCTCTCCGATACAATTTATGAAATATTTTGGCATGTTTTCTTTTGGCAGTCCTGCCCTTTGTCTATAATCTGCTGATCTTCTACGTTTAATATGTAAGTATAAACAGTTGCACACAATCTCCTACTTCGTGGTATTTTAGTTTCATCTTGACCAGATTAATCTCTGCATACCTACATCTGTGCTGTCTGTACAGAGAGAGACGCTGTAGCACAATACACAGGTTGAAAGACGTTTCCTTATTTTCTTTCACTAAGTTTGCTAGTTACATTTGATCTTTATTACTCTAACTTCTTAACTATTTAACTTTTCCATCATGCATCAGTAATATTATTTATTCTAATTTATACTGTGAATCTGGAAAACAGACTGAAGAACTGCTTTCCAAACTAGGAAAAGTTTGATCTGTTTGCTCGGATGAGTACTTCAAAAACCCCAATTATCAATTCCCGGGGTAATAACTGAGTTTAAATTAAAAACACTTACATGTTTAACAGGTGAGCTCAAAAGACTTAAATTACTGCTACTATAAAAGATTAGGGCACCAAATCTGTGAAGTAGAGTCACTTACACTGGAGTATTTGAAATCTTATACATTTCTTTGTATATATACACACACAGAGGGTGCACATGTATCTTCAATATATTTGTATTACTTCAGCTAAGATGTTTTTCAACATCTGCCCTCAACAGTAGAGAAGCAAGAACACAACGTAATCACCGATTAAAAATAGATTTTGCAACTAGACAAGTTGTTCTCTTCTGCAAAACAAAAGCTCAGTATCACTCTTGCTCAAACAAAACGCAAGACAGTGAACTGTGAGTAGCTTGTAAAAACTAAATTGGTCATAGTAAATACATTAACCTGAGAGTCTCAGAAGATTTCTGTCACTTCTCATTTAACAAGTCAACTCTTAAGCTACAGCCCCAGGTATCTTTCTCCCTCAAGCATTCATCCTCACTCATGTGCCACCATACCTCCTTGCCAACACCAGGATTTGGTGGCTGCAGAGCACTGCGGATCAGGAAACTGATCCAGCTGAAAATTGACGTAGCAAAAAAGGAATGAGGGTCGGTATAGGTTGGCAAGGTAGGACTTCTTTTGCTGCCTGCAAGCACTTAAATCCCTTTGAAGTGTCAGCTGAACAACAGACTGACTTTTAATACACCTATTACACAGGACAAAGAGGGAAGCTGGGGAGGTGGGAAGTTGTTGGGTTTTTTTAACCTAAGTAAGTAGGTGTCTCGGTGGTTTTTTAAGTTCACCTTAAGTACTTGATCCTAGGAGTCCTTAATCTGTTGAATCTGTTCCGTTTTAATGGCATGCTTCATATGAGTACAATTTAGTCACACAATCCAAGTTCTGTAGAGCTGCCAGACATGAAAAGGAATCTGGCAACGAATGTTAACTGCTGAGTCCCTATAAAAATAGAAAATCACATTATTCTTTGACTACTGTTACCTACAAAACCCACAGGGAAGTAAAGGAATAAGAAATAATGTGATACTAGCAGTCTGTATAGTGGTGGAAACCTGTATTTACACACAAATGCCACGCAAGTGCTTTTGATGTGAAGTTCTGAATATGCAAATACATGCATTAACTATTCAAACCACATAGCATTGCCATGAAATATGAAGCGTTTTCATGCCCATTTCATTGCCACCTAGACCTTTTGGCAATATGTTGAGAAATGGGCTGAGAAACCTTGAAGTACAAATCGCAATCCCTTCAAGAAGAGGGAAAATCTGCACAAGTGAGATGCCTGTGCAAACGAATAATCTCCAATTTATGGTGTATCATATATGCTTCCAAAATGGTCATGGTTTAGTCACCTATAACTGAACACATACATGTCAAGAGATAAATGCTGAAGGAGCAGATTTTGTGTTGTTCCTATGGACTTCCAGTCCCCACAGCAGCACAGGTTGCTCTCAGGTGCCTCGCTGCAACTTCCCAAGCTGCCCACCCATGGGGAGCAGGCGAGGGTAACCAGCAGGACCTGCTGCTGGTCAGCAGCTCTGTAACTCTTCATAGAGGCTTCTCACAGAAAGCCCACTGCACCTCAGGGCCACGGTTACTCTCCTCCCAGAATTTACGGCACAATTGCCACACACACAGGCCTCTTTCAGCTTTTTAAAAGAGAGAAAGAACATCTCAAAGGCTCTGACTTCTTCAGCAACAACAAATGACTTAGACCAGGTAAGTGCAATTACATAGACCTGAGCTTTCAAATGATATGTTGGACTCCTCTCGCTAACCATCAACTGCAGGTACAGAGATCCAGAACTGGGTAGGAAAAACAAACATCTTTTCCAGGATGAGACTGACCAAATGACTGTGAAGATATTCTGGCTATTTTAATCTAGCAGCCTTCACAAAAAGTCCTCAAAGGAATAGCTAAAACTGATGTCAGCCAGTGTACTGGATGAAAACATAACCTGTGAATTACTGTTCATTTTACTTCTCTGCGTCTGTAGAAATCTACAGAATGAAACAAATAAAAACAAAAACGTGGGCAAATAAAAGAACATGCACAACACTAGAACATGCTTCTAAAGAAGTACAGAGAACTGAAGTACAAGATCTCTCAAAATCTTCTTGATGAGAAGTATTCCACCAGCTTTTTAAACTCATCAGTTTAGATGCCCCCCCCCCCTTTTTTTTTTCCTCCAAAAGAAAATTTTGGAGAAGGAAAAATACAGGCAAAACACATATGGGCAACCCAGCAAGAGGAGTAGATGAATGAAAGTTTAACTGTTTTGCCTTTATGCAAAGAAAACAGACCACAGCACAGGGAGAAGCAAAGGCTGAGACCCTTGAATTCCTGTGATAAATCTAAAGCTTGTACATTAAAGCTCCCTTTTGTTGAAAATGCTGTTAGACACAACAAAACAGCAATGTTAGGTAAGTGCAAGCTCTGCCTCTGACCTTTCACTCTGTAACCGTCAGGCTTCATTAATTTTCACAAGGCCTGACAGCTCTAGCGTTAATACTCACACTTGCGGATCGAGCCACACAGCAGGTTCAGACTGCTACCTTCTCCTCTGAAACTCATGCATTAGGATTTCTTCCATGCTGGCAATGGAAAACCAAGTCTAAGAAACATTAAACACAAAAAACTACGTTACAATAATGCCAAGGTTGAATCATAAACCCATGAAAGCAAGGAAGTACTGAGCGAATCTGGCCTCGGCACCTATATCTCAGCTACGCAGTGCCAAGGGATCGCAGCAAACACGGACCTCGCCGAGCCACCACTGAGACAGGTGCGACTTAACCTATATGGGCACTTAGGATCAGTCTGATACGGCAGAGAATCAGCGGTACCTAATACCAAGTGCTTTCACTCATTCTTCTTTCTCTGTAGCTAAACGCAGCGAATTTTGCGCCAGGCTGGGCCATGGCATCGCCAGGCGCAGTAACAATGAACCCTGCAACAGGGCCACACAAACACTGCAGGACCTAGTGAACCTGGGTCTGATAGAATAATGCTCTGCGTTGGTAACAAATTCCTTGCTTTTATGTATTTATGTCTCAACCATAACATTATTCTAATGTAACTGTTTGTGATTAATATCCTTCTCCTCTCCAAGAAAAAAGCGTAGCACAACATTAAGTGACAATCTTTTGTTTCACTTCAGTGTTCCACGGCTTCCTTAGCGTGATTCTGACACAACTCCTGTTGGGTTTTGATCTCAAAGCTCTTTTGAATTTCACTCCGCTATTGCTATTCAAATATGTTTTTTTCTTGAAACATGGAAAGCCTCCCTAACATTTTATCAATTAATACATGACATTTATTTGTTTTGAAACAGACAGAATATGAAGCTTTTGTTAGTCTAACCTCAAAACCAAAAAAGCCTCCAGATTTTGCAGCTCACAGCATCGCCAACTTTAGGTGTAAAAAGTCCCCCAAATTGACTTTAAAATTACAAAATCTGAAACAGAAGCAGCACAGATTGTTGGCTAGTCCCTGGAAAGGCTTTTTTTCCATGTTTGTAATTACGTAATATGAAAGATGAAGCCTTCAAGAGGAGGAAAAAAACCCCCACCTCACCTAACTTAAAATCACAAAAGCTGACAGCTATGAAGTTTCCCTTTAAATTTAGCAAATTCTGAAAACCACACCCTCCCTGGAACTCACAATAGCTTTATTTTTCCCTTTTATTTTTAAAACGGCTTCTTGCAGAATGATAGTTCCTGCTATGCTTCTCTTTCCCATAGCAAAGCAACACATAAAGGACGACCATGGGTGCACTGGTGCTAGATGTGTGCACTTTCCAAGAGATTCTTCAAGTGAAACAGCACTCACTTGGAAAAATATATCAGGATTTTAGGCAACATCATCTTTTGTCAGGCAGCACTGAAGGACGTTCCTTTAAACAGAATTACCCCACATTTACGCTAACAATGAGATCTGCATCTAACTCCCTGTAGGTTTAAGGCCTGTAGTGCACGTATACTGCAAATAAATAGAAATATGCTGTATTTTGTCCAACAGAATTTTACATTTTCTCTTATGATCAAGTTCTTAATGTACCAAAGCTGACAAGTTTTAGATCAATTTCAGCTCGGTGTGGTTTCAAATGGCTCAGATCTTGAATTTTGAATATTGAGGCTGAGAATGGGAACATAAACTCCGCCTTCACAGTGCCAGTGGGGCTAAGTAGAAATATTCTCCTTGAACTTGATTAAGACTAAATTGAAAAGGAACATTTTTGGTTACTATTACATTAGGCTAAAATATAGAAATGAACCCTAATACTATATAAATCTAATAAGAAAAAGCCATCTCTATTTCAAAATTTTCAAAGCATTCTCTATAAATGCATCACAGATCAATTTACATGGTACTTTTGCCAATAAGCAAAACGAAATCACAGGTTCCAATTGGCTTAACTCATATTGGAAAGTGCGAAAGCAAATGCTAGAAAATGCAATTACTGCAAACAAACTCCATTTTCTTCACTCAGGAGGGAATTTCAGGGAACATTTTATTGCCCTCAAATAATATTTCTAAAGGCATCAATACACAATTCTATTTTCTTTTCGGAGTCCCCACACTATATAACCTAATCCTCTATAAAGAAACTCAACAGATTTTGAAATAATATATTGGTTGTTGATATTACCTTGCACACGCACGTACTGTATCAATTTAAATGATTTTTCTTCATGAATCTTAAGAATATAAAATCCAACAGTCACTGTCTGATACAAGCAGATCTGGACCTACTTCCCATAACACACCCTTTGTCTCTGTAATTTACAATTCCAATTAAGTCCTTTTTTTTTTCTAAAATAAATGAATAAAAGCCATCAAAAAGGAGGTCATCTTGAGAAACAATTATACAGAAAGTAATTAAGCTAATCACAATTATCACAGACAATGTCGTGGTATTTTCCTGTACACATATTTTCACCCTGCAAAAGGCCAGGGAATGCTAAGGACAAGATTATCCAGACAAAGTAAAAATCTTTATTTAAAAGAGGAACAAGTCTGGATATGGATTCCTCGCTACTTACTGAAGGAAATAAGAATTATGACTACAGGACCCAGATCTAGATTCTGACCCAGTTCTTTCTGCCTTATTGACAGAGGCCTTTACATGAGCAGCAGAAGTCCCTTCAATGTCCACACGACTGAAAACCACACCTCTATCAGGATACTACAAATATCTACCTACTTATCTTAAAATAAACAAATAAATAAACCAGTCATGAAACGCACGATCACCAAAACCATTCTGTTTCTCTCCTCTCTGAACTTGTTCCCGTTATTTATTTTTTTTCTCATTTTTAAATGGAAGTCTTTGAGGCTTACAGTCACACAAAGCAGTGGGCACACGCTCCCTCTATTGCGCAGCATGGCAAAGTCTAGTCAATATTTCTGAAAAAAACCCTCGAAATGCCTCCTTTTTTTTCTACCGCATGGAAGTGGTCAGAGCATTTCTTATGAAAGAAAAATCTCAAATACATAAACAAGGTACTTCAGATATGCATTTTAACTTTCTATAAGACAGTATGCTTTACGTAACTTTTCAATTTTTATACATGGATCCTTCCTTTTAAAACTATGGGGTTTTGAATACATTGTTAGTAAACTACAGAACACACTGAGGCTCAGACTGAATTGACCACCAATAGTAATGTAACATGGATAAATTCCTATAATGACAAAGGAAAAAATAATAAGCAGGGACAGCAAGAATAATCACAAGGAAAATAAACTTAATGAAAAAGAAAAAATAAGATAAAATATTTTTTAAATATCCCCAAGGTTTTAAAAGCATGGACTGCCACCTAAAGCAGCTTTTGGATAACTGAAGAGGTAACATCCTCCAGTGTGCTAAAATGATTAATTGCTTTTGAAATTTTACCCCGTGATCATATTTTGTGTTTTGACTTGTAAACATTTAAGTATGAGAAGCAAGTTTGATATTCAAAGGTGTCTTTAAATATATTTTTGAAGGCAATACTCATGTTTGTTGGGAATTCTTTCATCCTTTTCTAAGTCAGAAGAGGAGAAACCCAAACCCTGAACTAAACTCCTCTTCTAAAAGCAGCCCAATATCCATTTGATTTCAGAACTACCTCCATGGTCCTTTCCTGAAATTTTACAGGATAAAAACCAAAGATAAAGTACACAGAGAATGCAAACAGAAATTATAATCAACTAAAAATATTCAAGCAGTTCCTTATGAATCTCCAAAACTATTTTTCTGAGTTCCACATTTAAATTTATTATTCTAAATAAACCTAAACATTCCATTATAGTTTTTCAAGATGAACTTGGATACCAGGAATCTCCTGAGCCCTGTAAGGAAATTCCTTTTAATAACCCAGCCCACAGAGAGCTTTCTCAGCTACTAAAGGAGACAACCAAATCACTCCAGCTGTATCATGTTATTACAAGGAAGTGAATTCCTCTTATGCAGGTTTTCTTTCTGGCCATCTAGAATTGCCTGAGCAGAATGACACATAGTCTCAGATACCTCCCTTGTTAAATTTACGTACATATAGTAACTCCAAACACCAAGAAAGAGAAAAAGGAGGAAAATTTAACCCTGAAAGAGGTCTAGAGCTATGGAAATTTGTGCTAGTGATTTCTGAGTTCCAAAACTATCTTCTTGCCAGCTCCTCTCTTCTCGTGACTTTGAGGAATTTCAATTACCAAATTATTTATGTTATAGCAACCCAGGACCTCATGGCAGACAGTTCAGACTGATGCTTTTTAAAACCCAAGGCGTCACTCTCTGAATGTAAGTGGACAAACCTATGTGCTGAAATACCTCCTAATTGTCCTTCCAAAGAAGGAAAGATGAACGAGATGAATGAAAAAGAGTATATGTGGCATATAGTATGTTCTGCAATATAAACAGTTTGCATGTTTTATTTGTAACAGAATTCAGGTGAAACTCTTATCTTTACTATCCTTATTACAAATACATTGGCTCTCCACTACAGCCATCTCTACTCTTTAGTAAGTGTAATAGTAAGCACCTAAACTATTACCGTGGCAAAATGTTTTTAAAACAAGTTAAATGGATATGTGAGATCAATGGTACTCGTATCTGTGCATTTGAATTTACAGTAGCATTTTCACAAGCTGTTGCAAAACCTGTGTGATGCAGCACCTGTACTTTCCTTTTGTGTACAGAAGTACACTAAAGATTCTGGTGCATGAATAAATATTTCTCTGTAATTAAACGCTATCATTAACTATTGGGGCATGTAACATTTGCAGGTTTTCATCCAGTGTGCTTTCTACAGAATAGGTTGTCTTCTGACGTACCCATTTTAGCCATCATTCCCAGACTTGGAAAAAAAAAAAATAAAAAATAAAAGGAATGAAGAAACTGCTGTAAAAAGGCATGACATGCAGACCTTAAGTTTTGCTGAATAAAGTGACAACTGTAGTTAATCAGGGCTGGTCATTAAGACAAAGCACTAAGAGAACAGCTATTTCAGTCACTTCCACAAAGGTAACACTTTATGTCTTTATTTATACCCCTTTCTGCTAAGGTTTTGCCCTTTCACCTCCAAGGCAAGCAGCATTGTTTTTACAGCTGGCTTCACGGAAGCATTTGTTTAGGCCTGGCTGTATTGCTTCCACTCCAACTGGACGCGCATCCTCGCCAGGGACTCGCTCCCATGCCCAGGCTCACTCTCAGGCAGCCAGAGCTGTTGGCCAACAGAGCAGGGCTCCTCCTCCTCCCCTCTGTCCCAGGGGTGCCAGCGGTAGCAGGACAGCTGCTCAGCCACCCTTGCTCAGGCAACCCCTCCCTGCCTTCCACACTCATAGCTAACGGCACAGGATTAGAATTTACAACCAGGAGACTGCAAATGGCGAATGGTTTTCCCTACAGCACCAGTCTGGGAATCACTTTGCTTGGGGTTTTATTGGAGGAAGGTTAGTCTGGGATCTTTACTCTCGGGACAGCTGGCATTGCTACAGCTATGGTACTTTATTCCTAGCGCCCACCGAAGCATGAAGCAGGGCCAGAAGAGAGCAGAAGGAGCGAACTCCCTCCCCACAATTTCAGGAGACATCTGCACAAAAATGCAGGAAAGCTCCCGACTGCCTCACAGCTTTTCTGTTCATCTCGCAGCAGCGAACGCAAATGCCAAATGCTGCTTAGGGAGTAGGAAGCCTTTAGAGTAACGTATGGGGGAGAGTAGCTCAAGTAAAAGTAAGGAAATGTGGGTAACTTTCTGACATTTGCAACTGTATTTTATTCTAAAACTCTGTATTTCTGTGACTGGTCATAAAAAAAAATTTAAAATAATTAATATTAATGGCAACATTCAGGAGAAAATGAGCTACTGCACTCTGATACCCAGCCTGGCCTGTACCATTACAGATCCTGTTTCATTAGAAAGATGTACATAATTCTGAGGTCTTCAAGGTTCACTCATCAACAGTTACAAGAAAGCCCAAGTACAGAGTATGCCTGAGCTCTCATTTCTTAATTTTATTAACTCTGAAAGAAATGAAACTCTGGAAATAGCAGGTAGATCTCCACTACTTAACATCCCTGCACTCTCACTTGACTCTCTTATTTCAAGCCACTGTCCTTCCCCTAGTTTGATGTTATTTTGCTCTCTTCTGTGTTGGCTTTGCATCTTCCCGCCTCTCTCCTTACACTGCTGTCCCTTATTGTGCTGCTTTGTTCCTTCTCCACTAAATGTATCATCAATAGTAAGAGAGACTTTGGTATCCACCACCTCACAGATGGGGTGCCCGATGAGAAAAGAAAGACCAGAACAGCTCACTGAAGCGAGGCACTGAGTGACCTGAGCTTTGGCGCATTCTCAAGTCCTGAGAAACTCAGTCCCAAAAGCTGTGGAAGGGCCACTAGGAACCAGCCTGCACATGAGCCAAATGTTGAGGCCAGCCCAGTGCCATGAGACACAGCAGCAGGGCGGGTCCTCCCAGCCTTGCACCGGGGCTTACCGAGAGAAAATGCTGCTTGTGGGTCTTGTAAAAACCCTATGGAGCAAGCACCATTGCACAAGTCTTTCTTTCGTAGCCTTTTTGTGCCAAGACACATTGTTCCCGATATATAAAATGCATTCAGAATTCGTCCAAGCTCAAACACTCAGCTTCAGCCCACCAGAGGGTTAATTAACAAGCAATGCAGGCTGGTTATAGCAAGAAGCAACAATCTATTTTTCTTGGGGGGGAAAAAAAAAAAAAAAGACAGTAATTCTTGGAACATTTATTAACCCCCTAGTATAGGCCATTGCTGTAAGATAAAGGTCTGCCAGTCTTGAATTAACATAAATTACTGCATGTTGCTTTTCTACAGCATAGTAATGTCTACAACAGTGTGAATGAATGCTAACATTTCAGTTTAAGCTTGATTCAACCCCCCCTAAAGTAACATTTTTAGCAGATCTTCACTCTCAGTGGCTGTTTGGCCACCGAAAAAAAAAATTCAAATCATTTCACACAAGCCAAAAAAATTGCAGGCTCGCATTTTGTTGAGTTTGTAGCTCAGTTTAAGGTAGTATCACGTATTTTTTAACATGCAGATGTGAAAAGAGAAAGAGGGGTGGGAAGCACAAAACTCAAAGATCATTTCTGCTGTCTGCAAGGTTCTGCAGTCGCATCCAACATAAAAAAAAAAACAACCAGTGGTGATTAAAAAAAAAAGCTTTGTAATAGACAGGACACTGCCAAGCAGCTTTAAATTGAATTACACAGCCTGCTAATCTTTATGATGAAATAAAATTTCTTTGAACACTACACATTATACTACAATCTGCAGCGCTTTCTAACCCCAACCTCTCTCTGCTCAAAGCAACTCCTCCGCCCCAAAACCATTGTTCTTTCTAAGCAGGAACGTGATGCTCTGGTAACAGAAAGACTTCTTATTTTAATTAGATATCGTTAGCATGGTGTGCGTGATGTGACAATTCAGGAGAGAGGAATTCTTGCACTTTGTATTTCTGATGCAACATTAAATTTCTAAGCGACAAAATAAATTGGTGATGTACAAAGAATATATACTTTGACTGCTTTCCACTGAAATCATTCTCATAGTAAGATATGCAGTGGCAGTAGCAATGCTGGGGGAAGAATCTGATGACAATGTCCATAAAACTTTGTATTTGGGTGGCATTACTTGCTTCGTGCCTGCTCAATACAACAACCATAAATCTCTGTTCTGTTTTAAAGTGGATTTGTGGGAAAGGGGGAATTGAAAGGAAGAAGTATTTTGGTTATTTTATAAATTTGTTTTGGTTATGGTTTGTTATATGAAACCTGATCAGCCCCTCCTTTAAAGACAACAGCAGTCCAGGGAAGCAGATCCAAGAAATGACTGAGCAATTATTGTGATTGAAAGTCCTGCCCAAGGGCTGCGCAATACTTTCCAGTGCTCCCCAACTCCTTTCTTTCATTGAAAATTATCAAAGGAATATATTAGGTTTAAACATATAAGGAGCCATACAATACGGAACATTATTCTCTTTGGAAGCACATTTCACCAGAGCCAAGTTTTCTAATGGCTGTCAAATAGCAGTTTAATGTTTGTTTAGACTGATCATGCCTCTCTACACAACCTGTACAGAGAATTTTACACTGCATCTCTAGTAAATTAGTGACTCCAGCCTGGGGGGGGGGAGGGAAGCAACAAACAAAACCAAAAAGCACCACACCTAACTCAAAAGTTTCTCTGTATGCCATTAACAGATAGTAAAAACAGTTTCTTGTGAATTTAACCACTACATTAAACACAGTTCAAGTTAGAACAAAAGCAAAAGAAATATTTTAAAGTTGTGATACTGCAATAAAACCTAAATAACTTGGATGAAGGTTTTTAAAAACTTTACCATAAAGACAGAGAATAAGGAAATAAGTAAAAATACCCAACAAACAACAACAAAAAATTTGAATACTATATTTCACCTTATAAATCCGGGGTGTTTTTAAATGAGATTGCATCAGTATGTTCCAAGCTCACGATGCTTAGCATCTATTAGGAACTAGAATTAATAAGCAAATAGACACAACAAAACTGCACAGGCTTGCCCATGCACCTTCATGTCTCCATTACTCTTGAGTTCAGAGCATCTCTGAAAGAGGCAGCCAGCGTGGTCTGGATCCTGCAAATCACACGAATCTGATAATAGTATCAGAGGGAGAGCAGAATGGCAGCACCCATAGCAGAGTACGCTGTCCTCAGCAGCCAGCTCAAGCTCGTATTAAAATAAGCGTATCCCATTCTAGTGGCTGAAGCCTAAAGCTGCTCCTCACCAGAACCACTCACCGAAGACATAACTGTTCTCAAAATCAGACTAATAGATTTTCCAGCGAGCTGCTTTGCTCTCCCCCAGAACAGCTGTGCAAAACTCATACATACTTACACAGGATTAAAGCTACCTCAGCATTTTCTTTCACTTGCAATGAATACAATTTTTTTTTTCAAGTGCTACGAGTTTTGTTCATCAAAATAGTATTTTATGTTTAGCCAATTACTCATTCTAGCTATAAGAAGTAGAGCAATATAGGGTTCAAAATATGCTCCAGATGGTAAAAACAAATCAGACATAAATCAGTTTACAAAAATAGGAAGAGATTTGTTTTTATTGCCATAATTTTACTTTAAAATATTCATAAGCTTCCTTCTGGTTCTAAATTAGTTCTGAATACTTTGAGCTAATATCCCTCTGAATTTGGAGAAATTTAGAGCTTAGTGGTTTGTCTTTATAAAAAAGTGTCATGCGAGAAGCTAAAGCAATTCACGTCAGAAATAAGCTTTTATAGAACAAAAGCTCCTAAGAACAAATACTTGATCACAATGAAACTGTTTTCAGTGTACGTTAGCAAGAGGAACAACACTCACACAAAGCGCTAAATGAAATATGTCTGGAGAGGAGGTGAAGCCTCGATAAAACGATGGAATAACTGAGCCAGACCAGAATCTGAGAAAGATACAAGAGGAATGCGACCCTGAATTTTTAAACAGCGATAAGAAAAGAGCTTGATCTTACTATTATACTATTTTGTTACAGGTTTTTTGGTTTTTTTTCAGATTAAATTATACTATCTTCAAGATCAAACACTATTTTGGCAGGTGTCTGGCTTACAGTTTTGAATAGAATTTCAAGTTTCTATAGTAAGAATGCAGAAATCAAAGCGTAGACTGGAACCAAGTGTCTGTCCATACCTCTAAGAGCAGCATTTTCAGTGCTTTTCCTGGGTTTTTTTTACCCATTCCATTTAACAGACAGCAATTCCAAGCTGAAGCTGCTATTTTCAGTAACTAAACATTCACACAAAAATAAACTTTAAAAGAACTGAT
>WEIS01065754.1:0-12021 GCA_013389965.1 Todus mexicanus
AGTGAAGGTTAATCCACCACAGTAACTGTTGAATAAATGAAGGATAGATAGCAGTCCTTGTCTAGAGACTTGTAGCCTCTGGTAGGCTGCTCAAATAAATCTTGGAGACGTCCCACTCCTTCATAATTCTGTGGTAACATAGATCTTTTCAAAAAAGAAAACCACCTTGCAAAGACCATGTTAGTTTGCTGTCGATCCATTTAATATTTACCACAAGAAAATATTAAAAAAAATAAAATTTCCATTTTCTTATTTCTATGCCATGTAATCATAAAATGCTACAAATCTTTTATCAAATCTCCTATCCTATACATTCGAGTTTCTAAAATGTCATTCTAGTGACAGTGCTGAAACCACTTTACTATGTTAACACCTTCCCTTTGCCTGTATTCAGGCTATCATCTGAGTGCAAAGTTAGCTGTCTTTACATGAGCAGTTGCCTTTAATGTGTAAATAATAATACTGCACTCACTGACCTAAATTTGTCAGTTTGACACAGCCAGTTACTAATTATCTGTTTGGCAGTAGCTAACCACGGTACACAAAAGTAACTTCAGGTTAATTGACTTGCAAATGGGCCTGAGGAACCTCAGCTAACCTTGAGACGCATGATCAAGGCTAAGACAGAGGTGTGATGGACACTGTGGTGAATCAAGATGGCCGGGATATGAGGTTGGGTTCTGATCTGCAGTGGTGAGGAAAACAAGCTGGGCAATGGCAGGAGAGGAAGCTGCAATGAAAATGCACCTTTGAGGTGGGGGGAGGCTGAGCAAAGAATGAGAGAAGGGGAGGAACAGGTGTCACTTCCAGCATGCATGTGGCTAAATCGGCACAAAACAGGGAACTGCCCAACTGTCTGCCTTTCTTGATGCAACATTTGCAAAACAATTCTTATAGCTCCTGCTGGCACACCTGGAAGTTCAAGCATGGTGAAAACCAACAGACTTGAAAACCTTGTTATGTATTTTTGCTTTTCATTTTAAAAAAAGAAAGAGCTTCCTTATTCTGAAGTTATTTTGAATGTAAGGTGTTTGTGATTTGATCTCACTAGTAACTCCAAATGAGTGAATAGAAAGAAACTTTATAACTTTTTTTATTCTTCAGCTCCTGTATCTGCTTAGAAACTCCTCAACTATTCTGCCTCTGTACTCAGCACTGGTGAGGCCTCACCTCGAGTACTGTGTGCAGTTCTGGGCTCCTCACTTCAAGAAGGACATTGAGGTTCTGGAACGGGTCCAGAGGAGAGCNTATTCTATGATTCTATGATTCTATGATTCTAAATTCTTTGCTTGACAGTATGTGTTTTAGTCTCAAAGAGGGAAAAAAATCAAGTATTAATTTTGAGTGACTGGTAATTTTCTTTGTTGTCTGTATTGTAATGTTACATAGACAATACTTCTATTATAGCAACAGTATCTGCTGACAGTTTTATCTTCAACAGTAACTTAAATATGTATCTTTTAAATAACTTAACTGACAAATAAATGGATATAAATGCATTAATTTTTAAAATTTCTAGCAATATCTTTACCAAATTTAAAGAAAAAATAAGGAAATAATTAAAATGTGGGTGATAACAATGTTCAGCTTAGCTTTTTCTAAACTTCTTTGGTTGGTTTAAAAGATTGTTTGAAAAAATAATAATATAAGCTCTGGTAAAGGATAAGACTTTTTGCTAAGCGTAGGAAGATCTATATCAAAACTACTACAATCAAACAGTGATTGTTGTAAATACTCGGATATCAAAATCAAATGCTTTCACTTCTTCATTTTTCTTCTCTTTGGCCATATGTGAGGAAAAGATGTTGAGTAATTCATCCATCACTTAGCAAGTTTAATGAACTTGTGTTTACAAAATGTAGATTGCAAGGTAAAGATATCAGCTGGGAGAAAAACATAGTTTTTAACTTAATTATGTCTTAATTATGCATTTGATCATTAAGGTTTTCCTTTATTGGCTTGTTTTTAATTTTAATAGTGTCACAGATTTCCGCTGTGAAAAATCCAGTGTGGAATGACAATTTGATAAATGTTCTATGTTGAAGCTTAAAACATAGGTTTAACGATACTTTAAAAACCTACATCTATTTTTGGCAAAAAACTTTCTGTGTCCTGAAGGCTATGATGCCAATCTTTTGGAATAATTGAAAATAAAAAATGACAACAGTCCTCTTTTTGACATGTTGAATAATCAAAAGTAATTAGAAGCTGTGTATTACGAAAAGAAGTTGTGATATGAGGATAACAGCCACCTTGTGCATTAAAGAAAAAAGAATATTTTAAATCATAGAATCATAGAATCATTAAGGTTGGAAAAGACCTCTGAGATCATCAAGTTTGACTGTCTAGATGACATTATAATGAACACTAAACCATGTCCTGAAATGTCATGTCTGCACAATTTTTGAACACCTCCAGGGATGGTGACTCCACCACCTCCCTGGGTAGTCTGTTTTAATTCCTCATCCCTCTTCCACTAAAGAATTTTTGTCCTAATATCCAATCTAAATCCACATCTAAAGAATATGCTGCTTTAATTCACCTCACTTTATTCACACTACTTTTAATTTTAAAGAATAACTCAGCAAGTGTGCTCTGATTTTGATGATGGTATCCACTCAAAGTCCTCCAGGGTCCATAGAAATAAAGCAATGATCATAGTATTAAACTATTTTAGTCATCCTGACAAAAAAATCTGTAACATTGTTTTGTCAAGATTCCTAAATTAGGCTGAAGGAGAAGCAAAAAGAATGGTTCTCTGACTTAATGAAATTGGATGTAGATATTTGTAAGAAATACAGAAAATTATAATCCTCTTTTAATAGAAAGGACTATGTGCTTGGGCAGGACATAAGCAGGACATTCCACACATAACAGAGCAGAGGATCATTTTTCTTTTTTTTCCAAAAGTACCAGTTGGTATACCTTTGGAGAACTTGAGTCATATTTCACTGCTATATGTGTGCCAGTTTGTATGCATGTATATATGCTCGTATATATATGCACACCAGTGACTTTGAATGCTTATGTCTTTGTCAGGAAATTAGAGGTTCATTAGCAAATGCAAGTTTAGGTTAGAGAGGGTTGTTGTGTTGTGTTTTGTTTTTTGGGGGTTTTTTTCTGTTGTTTTTTTTTTTTTTCTTTAGAGCAAAGCAGAAAAGAGCTTTATTTGCTTGTCTCCTTCACTTGTGAATATGGTGGTTGATGTATGTGCTGCAATATAGTCAAATGCCTTTGATAGGCCAAGTTAGAGTTAAATAGCTATGAAGAAATCTTACTGTATGACTTTCTTCAGAGAGCTCTTATGGAGAGATCAATTACATAGAAATGGAGTCAGGACCCAGAGGTATAAGGAAGTGATATACTAATGATGTCGTCATTGTGTTTAAGAATTTAGCTAGAGACATGAATGTTCTACCTTTGATTTTAGTAGTGGAGTAGCTGTTCATGTGCATTTCATGTTCAACATCTTTGTACAGTGATTATGAGCACTGTTCATTAAGAAGGAGAAAATAACACTGATTTGGTTTAGCAGTGTGGGCTAGGAGAAAGCAAAATTGTCTTAAATTAGTACTTAATTGTTACCTTCTGCTAACACCAAAAGTCCTTTCTTGTTCTTGAGAAAAATGGCTGCAGAGTTTGTAGTTAAACTTAGGAAGACATGATCCTTTGTCCTCGTTTGGGTTAGAAAAGAACAATTATATTCTATGATTTTTACTTTTCAGCTAAGTCTGTCTAAGCTAGCAGCATGTTTTTGCAGAGTGTCTGCTTCTAGCAGTGGTAACAGTCCATATTTATAGTTAGTACCAAGGGTTGGTATGCAAACCAAGGTCACTGCTAGATTTTGTGTACCACATTGTGGGGGGTGCATAAAAGTAAAGGCTGCGCTTTCAGGGAGGAGTGAACAGGACAGGTGACCCTAAATTAGCCAGCTGGGTATTCCATCCCATATACGTCATATTCGGTATAAAGCTGAGGGATCACGAGGGTCTCGCCCTTCTTCTGTCTTGGCCCTTTTGCCATTTTGCCCTTTTCAAGTTTCTCTGAGATCGAGCTGCTCTCTCAGCTTAAGGACTCTTCCTCACTCGGTTTGGCCTTGGTAGCTTCAGCTTTGCCCTGAGGCCTCCAGCCCTGGTCTCAGCCCCCGGCGCAGGCCTTGGCTGGGCCCCAGGTTCTGGGCCGCATCCCTGAATCCAGCTCCTGGTTCCCATCTGCTGCTGGGCCCTTCCACAGCATCAGTGGGGACGATGACGTATTTACCATCTGTGGGGGTTGGGTTCGATACTGGTTTTGTACATATTCGTATATATTTACTTTTTTTTATTATTGTTATTATTATTTTCATGTTTTAGTAAAGCTGTTCCAGTTTCCTTTCCTAATCACTAAGTCTCTCTCCTTTATTTCCTTTCTTCTGTTTTTGTGTGGGGAGGGGGAGAGAGCGTTCTGTTGCAGATTTGGGCGGTGCCCTGACCCCAAACCGTGGCATTCTTTAAAATACATAATTTATTCTACAAATATTTCAGAGGTTTACTAATCATAACAATGTACCAATGTTTCCCTCATGATTGACGAGCTCTAGCTTAATAAGTCTTCTTGAGACCTCATTTTGTCTGACAATGTGGAAATACATATCTTAAACTAACTGCTACATCACAAACAAACCATTTTTTTGTTGTGTTTTTTTGTTTGTTTGGTTGGATTTGGGGTTTTTTATGTTTTGTTTTGGTTTTGTCTTTGTGGTTTTTTGTTGTTTTTTTGGGGGGTTGTTATGGTTTTTTGCCTTAACTTTACTAACGATTGTAAAAGCTGTGCTACTCCTTATAGCAGGATCTCTCTTGCCTTCAGTAGAGAAAAAACTTTCTTTTTAATTTGTTATTCACTACATTTTGTTAGCAAAGGCTCATTAGTAAAAAGAAAAGTGTTATCTTTTACTATTAAGTAAATTAAGGTTAAATTATTTATGGGTTAAGTAAATTAGAATTTAAAGAGTCTTTATGTGTGTGTCTGTGTGTGTAACTCTGCTCCAAACTCCCTCACAGCAAGGTGATAAATGCCGAAGCACAAAGTAAAGAGTAAGCCAGAACACATAAGAGATGCACTTTTTCTATTTGGGTGACAGCTAACTAATCCTCAACTGTATCTTGCAAAAATTTGAAGTCACATTTCCAACCTGAGCAAAATCCTTTAGATCTAAATGATAAAATACTTCAAATCTCATCTCTATTCCTCCATTATTCTTCAGTACAACAAATAAATTGTGTGGATACTTGATTAAAGCTCTGAAAATATAAACCATGTTATTTCTTTGACCTGGAGACAGAATATAGTTTGATTTGTGTTTGACCTTTTTGAAGTGTCTAGTAGTGATGAAAAGAAAAACAAATTACAGATGATCCATAGTATTCTGCCGCACATAAATAACTACCTTCAGAAGGTATCAGTCTGAAGTAAGGACTCTCTCTCTGTGTTAATATATTTAGTCTGAGAACTTTAATTTGGGATTGATAGTAGATTACTCTTGGGACCATTATGCCATCTACTCTCCCTGGGACCAGTCAAGTAAGAAAAGAATCATCAAAACAAGGCAGTGCAACTAATTGACTTTTTGGTTCGTTGGCTGAACGAAACACTTGTGGAAACAATCAGATCAACCTGAAGTTAATTGGTTTTGATTTTCATGATGAAAGAAAAAATAAAAGTTTTAAATGTGTTAAATATTTTTATTTTCTTAAAATAACTACTGTATACTTAATTTCTACTCTAAAATTTGGTATTTTGATTTGCAAGTAGTCCTTCTGTGACCCTTGTGCAGTGTTGTGGTTTAACCTCTGACAGCAACTAAACATCATATAGTTGCTCACCCACCACCTCCTCCACACACTACACCCCTTCGTGTAGGATGACAAGGAGAATCAAGAGGATGAAAAAGGTGACACCCCAGGAGCTAAGGTAAAGACACTTTAATAAAACAACACAAAGAGAAACAAAAACAGCAGTAATAATATCAATGCTAATGGAATAATACACAAAACCAGTCATAGAAACCATGAGGCTCTACCAGTACCTGAGACGCCACAGTCCCTGCTCTGGCCTCGTGCTAAAGTCACACACTGAAGCAAGTTGTCCCCACCCAAGCCGGCCCTCGCCTTGCATAGCGGGCATGAGGTCAGTATGGTATCGAATATCCAATTGACTTTTTATCCCAGCTTGGGCCAGCAGCTCCTTGTGATAATTACCCCTGTCCTAGCTGAACCCAGGACATGCAGATATTTGTTCCTCCCTCTCCTTATTGCAGTTGCAATATTAAGAAGATCCTCACTGCTGTAACTACGACTTTTCAAAAGTGTTTGATTCACTTCTACTTCCATAAAATGTATTTTCTATACATTTCTGTTATCACAAAACATTTGATGATGCAGTGCTCTTATCATATCACTGTCATGGTAATGATGAATAAAATTCTCTTCCCTTGTAGAGCTTTTTTTTTCCTTTATTAAAATGCAACTCTATTAATCATAACTTTGACAGTTCAATGCTTGGATTGCAGCATTAAGATGTAATTCATTAAAATTTGTTCTAGGCACTGTGAGTCATGCAGTAAAATATTTATTACTGCTTTCATCACTTCTGGCAGAAAACTGAATTTTTTAAAAAATAAAATATTTTCATATCTACCTTATATATTGACAATATCAGCCTTTAAGAAAAGTTACAGGGATGGGTGATATACAATGTAATACAGAAGTCTTATTCCACCATTCTTGCATGTCCTCAACACCAGGATTTTACCAGAATCATCTAGCCAAAGTATCTACCCCTCTTTTCATCCACTGAAAGGTACTGACAGGTCAAAAACCATTTCACCAATCAGTGTTAAAATTCTCATTTTAGCCAAAGGTGTCTATCAGTGTTGTTTTCAGCCAGAGGAAAAGCACAACAGAGCATGAGCAATTCAGGAAGTTTTAGGAGTGCATTGGGGGCAGCTTCCTAACACAGGTATCTGAGAAGCCAACAAGGGGACAGACTTTATTTGATCTCATACTTACAAACAAGGAAAGAATGGCCTATGAAGGCCAGGTCAGCCTTGGTTGGAGTGACTGTGACAGGAGTTCAGGATCCTGAATAGAAGAAGCAGGACTCAAGTCAGTATCACAAACACGGACTTCAGAAGAGTTGCCTTTAAGCTCTTCAATGGTCTGCTTTGAAGAACCTCATAGGAGGCTGTGCTGGAGAGAAGAGAGGTCCTAGGAAAGTCGTTAATATTCAAGGATGACGTCCTCCAAGCTCAAGAATTGGATCATCTCAAGAATTTGAATGGACAGGAAATCAGATGAAGGCAGTAGGAGGCCTGCAAGGATGAAGTAGGATCTCCCAGTTAAACTCTGACATTAAAAGGAAGTGTGCAAGAGGTGGAAGCACAGGCTAGTGATTCAGGAGTAATGCAGAGATGCTGTTCAGTTGTCCAGGAATGGAATTAGGAAAACCAAGGCCCATGTGGAGCTAAATCTGTCAAGAAACATGAAGGTCAACAACAAAGAATCACGAAAGTACATAAACAGCGAAAAGAAGGAAAGTGTGGGCCTGCTGCTGAATAGGGAGAGGGACATGGTGACAAAGGACATAGGAAAGGTTGAGATATTCAATGCCTTATTTGCCTCAGTCTTTACTAATCAGGCAAGTCCTAAACCATCCCCTGCTGCTGAGGCTGGGAAGGGAGCCTGAAGCAAGGAAGACATCTCCTTGGTGGAAAAGTATCAGGTTAGAAAACATACAAGCAAACTGGATACCCACATGTGCACAGGACATGATGGGGCTGCATGAGTGCTGAGGAAGCTGACTAATGCTATTGTGAGTGAGGCCACTCTAGGTTGTTTTGAAACATTAAAGGCAATTGCATGAAGTTCCTTAGAAGTGGAAGAAAGCAAATATCAATCCTGCTTTCAAAAAGGAGTAGTAAGAGGGTCTGGGGAACTACTTGCAGGTTTGAACCCTGAATCGTGGAAATTACTTCCAAATTTGAAAGGTAAATCATGCTCAAGGAAAATGCCAAATTGGAAGAGACCTAATCCAGCACAAAAAAAGAGAATATTGTTTTACGTCAAGAAACAGAAATAGATGACTTCTGCATGAACGACAAGGCTGTCTATTATAATTTTGTATTTATAAGGCACCGATTTACAAGTCCAGAGGTGATGTGTTCTATGAATACAGAATATTCTTTCCCAAGAAGCTTGAAGTTTTTTAAGCCCTTTCCAGGATTAGTAGAAATGTAGGGAACAATGAAGCTCCTTTTGTCCTTCCCATCCACCCCCACCTACAAAATAACTTGATTCATTACCTTTTTAGAAGTTTACAAACCTTTCTAACCTCTCTAATATCTGACATCCCTGGCTTCTAGTCAAGCCTTACTCTCAAAAATCGTCCACGTTCCTTGCCTTACTGCTTCCCACTTGACCTACTCAGTCTTCTAAATTGAATGAATAAAAGAAAGCGAAAGTGTTTTCAAGACGGTACGCTACTGTCTTGGTGGTAATTCAAGGCTTTTTCTCTAGACTAAATATTTTACTCACTTGTAGATTTGGTAATTTGTCTTTACAAAAATTAGAAGATTGTCTAGATAAACAGAGCACCACTCTTATTGTCTCTTAAAATATTTATCTTGAGAGAGTTGAAATTTAAAGGACAGTAAAGCATTAGTTCTAGTGATCCATTTAAAATTACAACACTGCAGAGAGTTATTTGTCAGAAGGAAAGGGAAGAATGCTGTTATTGCTTTTTACATGGAGTGACTCTTGCTTTGCAAAACATCGTTTACAGTTCAAGAGATAAATGAGCTGCGCTACACTCTTGCAGACAGCCTTCTCTTTCAAACAATATACTGCTAGGTTATTTTAGTAGTGAGATATTTGCTCTGATGTGTTGCATGTTTTTATATAATTCATGTTGGTTAGAACAAAATACCTAATAATTGTGAAATAATGAATACAATATATTTATTAATTTTTGGCAATGTTAATAAGGGTTACACACATAAGGACTATGTACATATCATATTAACTTGGTAATATGTTTTAATTAAAATGTACTTATTTTTCTATTTTATTTCATGAGACAAGATTTAGAAAGGCAGTTAATTAAAAATGGGAATATTTCACTTTGGCAATTATAATAAACTTAGTATTGAAGGCCAACTCCTCTCCTTGGTGTATGCTGTGGATAGATTTTGAAATCTGTAAGATCCATGTGAAGCCTTTATTATCCTATTAATGTTTTCCTCCTGTATGATTGAATATTTGTATTTGTGTCAATGCCTGTTTTGTTTCATGAGAAAACAAGAGGGGAAAAAAAAAAAGCTGTACATAATATTTGGAATTTACTCTCAGTGTTTTCTCCATGAATTATTTTTTGTTTGTTTGTTTGTTTGGTTTTTTCCTTGATTATACCTCATCCTAGAAATAGACCATCATTTTCTGGTGGATTTTTGTTTCTGACTCTGACTTAACACAGACTGTGACACTGTTACACAAACCTGAATGAGGAAAGTTTCATCTTGCTGAAAAGGCAGAAAAGTTGTATATACTACTACTTCTGCAATATGGAATCAATTCTGTTAGTTGTCTTAAAGAGTACATGAGCCAATTTATGTATATATGAGGAATTTCTAGCCTAAACATTCTTCAAAACTTGAAACTGATTTAAATTTTGGAGACACAAAGAAATATTTATATGTGTACTTCTTGGTTTGTATCCAAACTGGATCTGGCAGCACTGAAGCGACAGAAAAATATCAGCATAACTAATATTGTATGTGTGTGTTTAGAGATACGGAATTTACTCTAAAGGTGCTATATGCTAGTCAAATACCTAAGAACTGATGTTTTCTTCGATATCTTACTGTCCTGGTTTGGGTTAGGGCCCTTCTACATCCTTAGTGGACGGTGACGTATTTACCATCTGGGGGTTTGGGTTCGATACTGGGGTCGTACATATTTGTATGTATTTACCTATTATTATTACTGTTATTATTATTTTCATGTTTTAGTAAAGCTGTTCTAGTTTCCTTTCCTAATCGATAAGTCTCTCTCCTTTATTTCCTTTCTTCTGTTTTTGTGTGGGGAGGGGGAGAGAGCGTTCTGTTGCTGATTTGGAGGGTGCCCTGGCCGCAAACCGTGACACTTACAATCGAAATTTAAAATGAGAAAATTGTTTATAAGATCATCAAATCATGTATGCTGGGTTATCTGACTGGAGAGGAGAACAGTCATATCATGGTGTAGAAGGTACTGTGATCTTCTGTAGCAGTTATGACATTTGGGTTCTACCTATACTTCATGTCAGGTTTTGTAGGGCAATCCATTTCCTAGGCACAAATATCACACTAGTCTCTTCTCTGTCTAATGATGTATATCAAATCTAAGAAGAAGATAGTGTAAAGCCAAGGCAAGCTGTAAGAATCTGAATGTATTAGCCTTGACAGAGAGAAAGATGTGTGTATTTATGAGGTCTGTTGCAAAGATGTGACTTGCATTCCCAGACACATTATAGTTTTTAACGTAATTTAACAACTTCACATTGTTCAAGTGTTTGGTAGATTAAAGGCCTGCTAATTAATAAATCACTGTCCTCCAATGATGAAGGCTTTCAGATTTACAGAGGAAAAGAATGTAACATATGCAAATGTATTGCTACATGATAAGTACTGTAGCCACTTTAATTGATATACTTTCCCTCACTATACATTTTATTTTTAAAATTCTAGAAGATACCTTTCCAGTATACAACTTGCCCATGACATCTAGTTAATAATTAAGTATAAACCTATGAAAAGTTCTTATTTATATATCTTCTCAGTTAATTATGACAAGGCATACCTATAATGGTTTATTCTATAACAAGGTTTTGTAATGGAAGTTCAGAGAGAATCTTAACTACTGCAGAGCTGAAATTGTGTTATATTATCAAGAAAATTAGAAAACCAATGTTTTCACACTGGAAAGAAAAGATGAGTGTACACTTAATTTGGGTTCATGTTTATAAGAGAAGGGGGGTGGTAAGATGATAGGAAGAATGTGTAACTCTATGATAGTTGCTGGAATAAATGTTTGAAAAAGCCTTCTGCTTCAAGCAGAAGCATTTTTCTAGGTGTATGATATTTTTAAATGGAAGACCTTTAGTTCTGTGTGTTTCTTTCTTCTTATCTCTCTGAAGACTGTTGACCTTTAGAAGTCAATACAAAGTCTTCTGGTTCTTTCCATCTTTATTATTAAGTATCACTGGCTGATTTAGAATTGAGTGAAAACTGAATAGGAAGAATTAGTCAGGTGAAGTCCCTAGTGACTGGAAGAAGGGACATATTACACCTATTTTTAAAAAGGGTGTGAAGGGGGACCCTGGGAACTACTGATCTGTAAGCCTTACCTTGGTGCCTGGGAAGATCATGGAGTAGATTCTCCTGCAAGGTCTGACAAGGTGCATGGAGGACAGGGAGGTGATCAAAGGCAACCAGCATGGCTTCACTAAGGGAAAATCCTTCCTGACAAACCAAATGGCTTTCTATGATAAAGTGAATGACTGCATCAGTGGACAAGGAATGACCTATGAATGTGATCTATCTGGACTTCTGCAAGACCTTTGACATGGTGCCTCACAACATCCTACTCACCAAGCTGGAGAGTTATAGATTTGATGAGTGGACTGCCCAGTGGATAAGGAATTGGTTGGATGGTCACATTCAGAGTGTAGTGGTCAGTGGCTCAAAGTCCAGATGGAGGTCAGTGGCAAGTGGTGTCCTTCGGGGGTCTGTACTGGGATCTCTATAATTTAATATTTTTATCAAAGGTATTGACAGCAGGATCAAGTGCACCATCAGCAAGTTTGCATATGACACAAAACTAAGTGGTCCTGTCAAAATACCAGAGGGATAAGATGTCATCCAGAAGGACCTGGACAAGCTGGAGAGGTGGGCCCAGGTGAACATCATGAGGTTCAACACGACCAGGGGTCCTGCACTTGGGTCAGAAC
>WEIS01065759.1:6292-16455 GCA_013389965.1 Todus mexicanus
CCACCTCAAAAACAACCCCCCCCCCAGCAAACAAACAACCCCCCAAAACATTCCCGTCCCTGCTCGCTGCACACATCAGGGTTGCCCTTCCCTCACGAAAAGAGTTGAGAAAATTAATTGCTACAGAAGCTGACCTGCAAGATCTGCGACACCAGCACAGCAGCAGCTCGGAGGCAGCATTTCAAACACGCAGCGTAAAGCCGTGTGCTACCGGCCTCTCTGCTTGCTATAGGGTTTATCATTTAGTTTGTCACACAGTTGAAAAACGGGCAGGACCGAAATTCCAACACAACAGTCTAGAAAATGCCTGTCCTGGTTTATCTCTGCCATAGGGTAAATCATCCTAGAAATGTCTGTGACAGCTTCCAGCAAAATAAGCATGACTCACATCCGAATCTACCGCAGGATGGGGAGCACTCCGTGAATGACGGGGGCAGGGGGATACAGACAACCCCACAAACACCAGAAAAGACGACAGCTCCTAAAAGGCGTCTCAGAGCAAGCAGGGCTCTAAAGCACAGCACTCCCCATACCGCCCTTCCACCTAAACGCCGCCGGCGTGACCGGCGCGGCGAGGCAGCTGTCCCTGTGGGCTTTGCACGCTACACTCGCCTGCCAGTCCCAACTACCACAGTTCACGTGTCTCTGCTTCACTCCCTTCACTGAATGGAGTGGCATCTGCCTAGTGGCAGTAACTCAAAGATACAAGTTTGCAAATCCTGCCTTTTCAGGCCCACAGAAATGCTTTTTCTTCACACGTCATTTGCATCCTGTGACTTGCGATAAAGAAGGACCACGTCACATGTGCAAAGGGGAAGTGCCTACAGCCAAATGCTGCTGCTCTCTTGCCAGCTCCTAAGCAGACCTCGAAGCGTTCCAGTAATGTCTCCCCTGAGGATTTCTCTCAGAGTTTTCCCAGGTTTCTTTCAGTTACCCATCTGCAAATGCAAGCCTCCAGTGACAATTCTAGTGAAGACCTGACCACACTTGGAGGCCCTACCGTGCTTTGCAGAACCGCTCACAGGGGCCGATGCTGAGGCCAGCAGCTGGTGACACCTTGGAGCCGCTGGCTCAGTCCTTATCACAAAGCTAATTAACAGCAGTTGCCTGTAAATGTATCTGAAGCGTTAGTTTGGCAGCCTAGTCCTTCCTCCGTGAGCTGAAGTCACTTTTTAGTAAGATCTGCTTCTCTACCTCATCACTAAATGAGACTTGCTGTGGTAAGAAGCAAAAGCATCCCCTCGCTGGCAACAAAACGTTGCAGGTTAAACCTCTCAGAAAGAAAAGCTACTGTAACTGCTTTGTAGGGCAATGAGAAATAAGGGAAGAAAGCAACGACGATTCTCCAGGTCCCTTCAAAAGCTGCATTTTCTACCTTGCTGTAAAAGGACAAATAAATTATACATTTCACTGGGCAGAAAGCATCTGACTGCTTTGGAAAACGTATCCTGAAGCGCACAGCTTCACAATGCCAGATAATTCAGAGTGCTGAGGGAAAACGGGACGTTCCACAGAGTCCCCACGGCTGCACAATTCTTTGTAAAACTGGATCCTCTCTGTAACTACCACACGTATATGCTTTGGCTAAAAGGGACGCAGAACACATTTCAAACACAAAGTAGTAAAACTGAATTTTGCAACACACATTTCTTTGCATTAGAAAAACGACGATACATGGGAGAAATGAAACTCAAGCATGCAGCGACAAATTTCACCTGTCCTCATTTCCCACAAAAGAACATCTCAAAATACCAAACATGGTATCAGAAAAGCCAAACGTGCAGAGGTTTTGCTGTTATGGTGCAGAACAACCTTACTGCTCAATATCGAAGGAAATTCTGGCACTTAAAGTAACAGGTTTCCAATCCTGCTGGTAGTCTTCACTAGGCTGAGATCAATGCGAACTTTTAGGGAACTTTAAATGCACAGTTCTCAGTCAGCGACTGATACTAATCCGCTCTGCCCATCTTCTCCCTCACCCAGTCTCACAGGTGGAGACTAAATACCTCAAAACAAAGACACTCTAAATACTGTGGCCCTCCAGCTACTAGCAGAGTCCAGAGGGAGCCGAGGCCGACTGTGGCGGCATCGCATCAGCGCTGCTCTCACGGACTCTCCCGCTGCCTGTTTCTGTTGTCTCCCTGTTGCTGCAGTGCGAGCAGAAGAGACTGCAGCGACGCTGTTCCACTAAGCCCGCTGAGAATACGCTGCTACAGACACTATTACTCACGCTTCTCAATAGCAACCCTCATTCCCGCCCATTCTTCAGCCTTAATTTCTACTTTTGGTTAGTTCTTCTCCTCTGTGTCCACTAATGCTAACACCACCTGAGTCCCTGCTTTTAGAAGATTTTGACCCCCAAAGGGTGCTGTATCCCAAATCCACCTTATGTGATTTTTCCCCAAAATATTTAAGTAATATAAGAGAACTGTATTTTCAGAAAACGCAGATCATCCTACCACACAGGCTGGCTTGCGAGGACAGTTACCAGCCACAGAAACTCACTAGTCTCTCACTGGTTATGCACAAGGACCTGCCTGCAAATTCTGCAAACCCGTTCCTCAGTTTTAGAAAGTCTGGGTTTGGTTTCTGCCAGAAAGTACAAGCGCGTTCCCTGGAAATAGAATAATAATTTACATCCTTTTTCTAAAACAACTTGCGGGGAGGCAGGACAGCCTCGAGGTTTTCGTGTTTGGCATTTGATAGTGTGATCCAGGAGGTAATTCTGCTCCTCTTTCCAAACGCTGCACTGTGGCCCAAACTGGCAATTTCAGGTTATCGGCTTTGGCAACTAATGAGTTAAACCTTTTAAAGTTTTACTACCATTTCATAATAGCTTTCTGCATGAATGGCTAAATGCAGGAATGTCAGAGACATCTTTTACTTTATGGAATAGTAAGTTCATAATTCAAATTGCGCATTGTTATGCATGAATTAATATGTCACGTTCTGAAATAAACGCAAATGGAACTATTGTATAGAATTCAGGCATATACAGGTTTGGGTTGTTGTCGGGGGGGGGGTTAAGTAAAAAAAAATATCAGTTAGCTGCTTCTACTGGGTTGCAGCGCAATGGTTTTTCTACTGCAATAGATGTTTTGCCAGAGTATCTTCTGGCAAGACTTAGAGGGCTAGCATATTTTACAGAAGCAAACAAACTGGCAAATTTAACATTAAAAACAAATTGGAAAACTGGTTAGAGTACTGACGTAATAGCAAGGAAGTCAGCTCATTTCTGTCCTCAAAAGTCTTTTCTAGCACATCCACCTTTACCTACCTTGCTGTCTTTCATTCCAGCCAAGTGTTGGATTGCTCCAGATATTCCCACGGCAATATAAAGTTCCTAGAAGAAAACAAAAATGAGACATTTTTGGTACCCGCGACACGGTTGCAGTAAGGTCTCACAAACCTCCCAAAATCAATTACACGCAGTGGTTTTTACATTGCAGTAGTTTTCAGTATTAAAGGCAGATGATGGTTGGTTCCTTTCCCAACTTGGGGATGCAGTGTAACTCTAAAAGGAGAATCTCAAAGGAGCATCCTGGCAAGAGACGAGTTAAAAAAACCCAACCAAACAAAACCCAAAAGCAAGAGCATTGAACATAAGACACTGCTCAGCTAGAGGACAGGGCAACCAGTGTCACCCAATACAAATATTAAGCAAGATCATTTACAAATGGGTAACACAGTTGCCTAAAAAGAAAACCTAGGCTTTCCTGTTGGCAGGATAAAACATTCCAGGTGCTGAAATGGGCCAGTGCGCTATACGCTTGTAGAGATACCTTCTGGTATTTACCCCAGCCCTCAATGTTCATGTGCCCTAAAGCTTCCCCCCCACCCCCATATTCACTACCAGCTCCTACAGAAGATAAGGCAGTAAGTGCTTCCCAGCGAGGCATCAGCATGCAGTCAAGCTTTGGGGCTCCCAATCCAGCATCTCCAAAGAGACTTACATTCGAAAGAGATGAACATTTATGAGCGAATAGATCTATAATGACAGTTTTAATTCACAGCATTTCTTTCCCTCAGGCTGAAAGTCATCCAGGCTATCATCTATGCTTACGGAACCAGGTATATTTTCAGCTCTGTGAGAGTCTTCCCACCACCACAAGTCCAAGCAGCAGTCAAACCTGTACTGTTCAGCTACTCAGTTTTACAGAAGAAAGCCAAATAATGTTCTTTCCACCAACTCATTCGACAAGAGGAAACTGTACTGCAGAAGAGTAGTTGGAGGATCATCTGCCAAGACCAATTAAAAGGTGGTATTTATTTACTCACACTTAGAGAAGACCAAACTCAAATGCTAACAGGAATTTTTTTTTCAATAGTACCAAGGTTAGGCCGTTTAAGAACTTACAAATCTAACTAACCCCAGAAATTATTTTTGGGGCCATGGAGGGTCAAAAGAATCTTATCCCTGTGCAACTGAAGATATGCAAAGCAGTTCAGTGTCTTTTACCATGACAGAACAAAGCACAGCTGTGGAACAGGCACAGACCTACAGAAGAGGCTGGCAAATGAAGGTGTTCAGATACAGAGACCACGCACAGCCTGCTTTTTGCCATACAGGCCTGACAGTCATTACAGCAATTAAGGAAAAAAAAAAGGTAATTGCTTTCTGATGTTTCTACGGCTACAGATTTCACCTATTACACTGGTTTTTAGACAGGAATAGATAAATAAAATTTATGAAGCTTTTCTACAAAAGCTATCTCCTGTAAAAATTGAAGGGGAGGGCAAACAGCAGGAACAAAGTATCTGCTATGGAAAAGGCTTGCTTTGAAATGGAAACGCGGAATCTAGTGCATGTATTTCCACAAAAACACACAGCTGTTGAAGACACTCAGAGATTTCTTAGCCTCAACAGCTTTTCACCGAGAAGATTACTATTGGAGCTCAAGCCATTTTAACCACAGCTGCACTGTAATATATTATGTCCATATAAGAACTGAGGGTAAGACTGCAGTATTTTAATTATGCCAAATAAAACCCCCAGATGTTACAGGAGAACTTATTTTAACATCGTACAGTCCTTAATACAAGCTTTTTAAAAACACATTACTGTAATTTGATTTCTTTTCGAACAATTCATTAAGTGCCAGTCATCTAGACTACCAGATACTCTTATCAGTCTGTTTAATATTGTGAAGCTCAGTCTCTGGAAAGAATCCAGCTAAGCAGGAGCCAGATGCCTATGTATATATTTCATTCAAATATCTAGGAAAGACAAGGATGCTTCGTTAAAGGACATTTGTAAATCACCAGGCTTGTCTCAAAAGCTTTCATTATGCGTCTAAGCCATGCCCTTCTAGGTTCTGTTGTGCTTTTGGCTCTCTGACTGCGATAACTGGGCCAGCCACCCAGCAGGCAGATCACCTCAGTAATGTTTTCATACAAAGAACACAGAGGACAGTGTGTTTACCAATAGTTTCATACTGTAAAATAGATGTGACTGCTTAAATCTATCAACAATTTAGTAGGAGGGACACAAAGGACCCACACGGTCTCAGTGATGAAGATTCAGGCCTGTTCAGTGCTTTCCAAGAAGAGAATTCAACCGGTCACCCAGAGAGATCACAAAAGACTCAGAAATTCCGATCTCTGTATTATTTTCAGGGTAATCATCTTATGTGTTGAGCTTTTCCCTGAAAGCATTAACTTCTATCATGCCTTTTCCCAAGTCCTATCACTTCTATTGCATTAGTGTTGAAGGCCCAAGTCAGGACTGCAGCCCCAAGCACTATGAAGCAAACGAGGGAAGAAGATTGATGCCGCTGTTCGGCGTCACACAGGTAGGTGTGGAAGGAGATTTCAGTTCTTCAGAGCCTATCTACGCAGAAGACCCAAGCCAAGGCACAAAGAGGCATGAATCTGTTTGGATGTCACCTCCCAGGTGCTAACAACGATGGCTTTACACCAACTTTAAGTTCCTGCTTTTTGGATCCCAGAAGCTGCTCTAATTACGGCTGTCAGGTGGCTGATCCGCAACCCACAATTACAGGCGCTTGCGGCAAAGTCCAGGACGTGGAGTGGCATTTATCAACTCCCCCATGCTTAGACACAGGCAAGTTTTCATGGAAGGGCAGCTGCCAGTGCTGTGCCACATGAGAACAGCCTAACAAACCAGCACACAGATTCTGTGGCAAGCAGCTTGCTGAACTGTTTCATATAAATGAGGTCCCAAATGCAATGAAAGCCACGGAAAGTGTAAGTTTTGGTGGCATAAGGGCAACTGTCTCGCCTCACAGTAACTTAATATCACACAGAAAATAATTCCTGTACATGTGACACAGCCAGGCCACAAATACTTTTATTTTTATTGCTTTAAAATGAAGTGGATAGCAGACTTCAGCACAGGGGAAGGGACACCAGAGGAGAGAGCTAATGGTCAGAAAAGAGCGCAATGGAGGAAACACACAGCACGGGAAGTCGAACGGCCCCAACAGCCTAAGAGCGTATGAACCAGAGGGCAGGGAGGCACAGTCAGGAAGCACTTCAATTAAAGATGTGCTACTGCAGAAAGAGCTTGGCGTGTCAGAAATGGGAATCTCTGAAGGTGGGAGCATCAGCAGGCACCATACTCATCGGGCGTATTCACAAGGGCTACAGCAGCAGCCAAAGTCGAATCTAACAGCAAACCAACACCAAGGCCGAGAGCATTTTCATTTGTCCTGCCACATGATATCCCACAGGACTCCAGTGGGAGCCAGGACCCTGACAGGGCCCTCAAAGTTTGTAAGCACAGATCTGCATCACAGCAACCCTACGGAGAAACAAGCCTCCAAGTCCCAAATTTATTCTATTCAAAGGCAAGATTCCAAAGCAAGAATCCAACTTCTCCTTTGCTATTTGAAGTATTAATCTAGTCTTGTTTTTCCAAAACAACGTGACCGTGGTATGTCTTGTAGAGAGTTGCTGTATGCTAATCATCAAGATGAAAAAAGCCTCCTTAGCCATCCCATAAACTTCTGTTTCTGCTTTAAATGTACCCAACTTGCATATCACCATCTACAGCAAGTCCGTGAGACTTCACGTGCACAAACCTGTGCAACTGGCCCCAGAATGCATGCAGGCAGTTACACGCTGTCTGGGTGTCACAAGAGTGCTCTATGTGGATGACTGTAATTATCAACATACCAATGCAGTTATTTCCTTATGCATGCTGAGTCTTCAGAATATTGCTACAGTAATTTGAGGCACAGAATATTACTTCACTTTCGCTTATGAGGGTATTTCAAAGTGCCTCAGGCTGCCTTGGGGCAGTGAAGGTACACTGGCTTAAGAGAACCACAAGAATAGTTTTCAGTTGCAACTTAACGGTGACTTTGAATGATGCTATCAGAGACTGCCCTGCATCCACAGGTGCCACCCAAGATGAGGTAGGTACTTTGCAAGCATGCTGTCAGCTACTATTGATTTTTATGCCAACTTTTGAATTACGCTGAAAACCTTCCGTGTATATCCATTTATCATCCTACCAGTGGCATGCTTTTAAACAGGCTAGTTTAATAAACCTCTTTGGCACACATACTCTTTTTAAAGGCAGCTCAGATATTTTGTTTCCTTTGCAAGAGCAAAAGGACAACGAAATCAGAGAAAAAGCCTTTGTAATTAAAATTGCTTCATACAAGTCATTCCTTCCAATTACAAGTCATTCCTTCCAATTACAAGCTATTAACCCAATACAATGTTTTCTGGCTCAACACAAGTTCATAGGCATCACACTGCATCTCAAACGATTATCCAGTACACGCTACCTGCATGCAGTTGAGTGTTTCATTCAAGGCACACACATTACCAAGCTATATCCCAGCTACAGTTTCTTTTTCACTTTAAGAACCTTTGATCAGCCAAGCTATGTAATTACTCTTAAGTGTAGTTAGGGTGTCTGCTGGAGTGCAGGGCCGCGCAGCAATTTTTTTTCCCTTCTCTCTAGGGAACAGCACATCAATTGCTTTCAGCTAAATGCACTCACATATGAATATTTTAGTACAATTTAATGTTTCTGCACCAACCCCAAAGGAGCAGAGCATCAATTTGTGAACATAGTTTTCTTGGAGTTAAAAGCTACACTGGATAATACAGGATGAAAGGGGTTGTCAATCCCTAGCTTTTTAGCAAGTCAGAGAAAGGTAGTCCGTAAATTCAGTCCCAGCTGCATACAAACAGCTCTCTGAAGTTTGCCACTGTAAAGCCACTTTTCAACAACAGTGAATTATCAGAGGAGATATTCCAAAAACAACTTCCCAAGCACGGTCAGTTTTCCCAACGCTATTCCCATCTGCTACCTACCTAACAGCCTCAATCATTTATACAATGGAAAGTGCACCTGCTGGGTTGCCAACAAAATCCACAAACGGATGTAAAAACAACACCTTCCTACAAAGAAGGCAGCTGGGGGCAGGGGAACAAGTAATGGACCGTGTGTTTGAATAGAGAAACTTTACTATCTCAATATTCTCTTGTATGCATAACAAATTAGGAGGCAATGAAGATCTTATCATTCATAAGCAAGGAGTAGAACATTTTCGAAGTGAGTACAATCAAGATGACGGGAGTGACACTTTACAGGAAACCAAGAGAATTAATTGGTTCATTCCGGTTTTAGTAATTTTAGGTAAGAGCCAGAGAACTAAAATAATAGAAATACTGGAATGAAAAATACCTTGTTTCACTTTCCCTACACTTCCCCCACCAGGGAGTGTAGGGAAGGGAAATAAAACTAAACCAATTCACTAACCTGAGCAAGCAAATGATCCCTAGGAGAGCCGGGGGAAGGAATACTGAAGGAGAGTTAGTATCCGCTACTTATGCAATGAAACGAAAAGTCACTCATACATTTTAGAGAAAACAAAACCAGGGCTAGGTGAAGTATTTGACTGCTTTGCCATCAAATACAAAGAAACATGGGAATAATGTAAATAATGCCATACTGTTTTTCTCCCTTCCTGCTACTCCCAAAGCAAGGAGATGGCTACTAAGTGCCAAAAAGTCACTCACTGCAGACAGCAAAAGGGCCTGCCTAGGAAAATACTGGGGCATACACAAGCTCAGAAAGCATCCCATCCTCTTGTAAAAGAAGCAGAGCGACAGGAATTCCACCGCTCTGAAGACGACCACTCCGCACCTTCACGTATCTCTCCACCAGGAAATGCTGCTTTCAGTTTCCTGCTTCTAATTTCATCCCACTCCTGCATTTTCTACCTGATATACCTTATGTTGTTCCTGCTCTTCCATGGCTTTGGTGCCCCTGAATCGAACCATTATCTCACCCTTCAGCATCTCAGCTGAAGCAGCACCTCTTTCACATGCCTCTTTCTCCCCTCGTTATTACTGCTGGTTCCTGACAGTCATAAATCTGCCTCCCTTTTGAAGTTCCTGCAATCCGTTACTTCCAGAGGGACTCTCTGGTATGAAAGGGAAGCTTAAGCACTGAAGCTAAGCAGGTCATCCAGTTTACTCCTGGTGATCACAGAGAACTCCGCTCAACTCCCGTCTGCCTTCCCCACCCGAGGTTTCTCAGCACATGCAATCCCCAAAGGCATCTGCCTCTGTGCAATCCTATCGCTTTTCCAGCCCAATCGTCTAACCCAGTCTCAATTATTACTGCATCACGTATTTCCTCGCTTTGGCCTTCCTGAGTTTTTCATCTCAGCTTCTTGTCATCTCTTAGTATTTTGTGCCCAGTGTTGAAAGTAACAAGACTAAAGAGAAGTTCTGCCTGGCTGCCATCTGGTGGATGGGCCCTCCCCCTCCTCACACAGGAAGCCTCGCAATGAAGCCAGAGATGGTGAAGGTGAGGCTTCCTAGCCATGGTCATCCATGGCTAACCCCGGATGGACACCTTGAGTTCTACAACCATGAAATACTGGTCTGCCCACGTCTTCCCTATTGCCAGCTAGGAAAATCTCTAAGGAAAGCTAAAGCAGTTATAGAACTGGACCCTGAAAGGACACAGACTTCATCAGAGAAAAATAAAATAAAAAGAGCAAAGCGAACATTTAAACTCTGAAGAGATTCAACCAGAAGGATGTCTTTCAGGCATGAGGTCAGTGGATAACAAAATAAACAGCCTAAAATGACAAACACTTTCTGAAAAAAAAAGTACAACCCCATCTTCCTTCAAAAGCTAAATATTATTAGGACACAATGGAAACACTGGG
>WEIS01065761.1:0-11073 GCA_013389965.1 Todus mexicanus
TTTTGTTTTGGTTGTTGTTTTTTCATTTTGTTTTCATTTGACCTGATTTGTTGTCTTTTCAGGACAAACTCCCTGATACACGGATATCACAGGACAGCGGCTAAGTTCGCTTCTCTTTGGCACCTGTGAGTGTGCTGCTTTCTCAAAGTAGCAATTGCATCTGACTTCCTCCTTCCATGTTACTCCAAGGCATGTGAAATCCTGAGTATAGATTTCCATAACTGCAGGTAACCGGGCACAGGGAGATGGGGAAAGTGGGATACCTCAGCTGAAGAAAACACCCAGAGAGCTTCAGACCTCAAATGGCTTCTTGGATTCTCAAGGGACTCATTTGCTCTGCAAACACTTGGTTCAGGAAGCACTGAAGTTGTGTTGCTTTGGCCCCATGAACAAGGTGCTGATGCCCACCAAACATGACTCGGTGTCTCTGTTACCATGACATAGTTTGCCCACACCCAAGCTGGACTGTGGCTGGACAGCTGTACCAGCTGTGGTTGACTAGCCATTGTTGTTCCTGAGGTGCAATAACATGAAGCATCTGGTGGGATGGGAGCATTTTGGGGGCTCCTGGATCAGTTTTGTACTTATTTGCTCCTCTACTGTGTTTATCATCTCTGCAGGAGTGAGTTGTTTCAGGTGTGCCTATTAAATTGGCAGTGACTGACACTTATTGCTGGCGCCTAGGGATTCCCTGTCATTTGAGAACTACCGGGACCTGTCTAAAAATGGTACTTTTCACATGCACCTTGCCATCCAATTCTTCCTTTAGCTGGTGTTGTCTAATGTGATCAAAGCCTTTATCCATCACATACTCCTTCTCCACTTTGTCACTCATGGGGTCTGATGAATCACCCTCGTTATTATTCTGAGCCTGCAGGTCACCCAGACACAACACAGTGCCAGCACAACGGTGACAACTGAATTATAACAACTTCTCAGCTTCCTTCACAGTACAGATACAATATTTATGGCACTATTAATGCACAGCGCTGTCAGGAGTTTTAAAACGAGTAACTCACCTGTTCCTGTCACACATGCATGTCCTCCGTGTTTCAGAAGTGTCAGGAGAATCCTTATCAATTTTTCTCTCTTAATAGTCTTCTGCCATGAAACCCAAGTCAAAAATGGCAAGCTCCAGCAGCGGAGAGCCTGATGGATCTTTCTGCGGAGACAGAGAGGATAAAACTTTCAGCTGTGCTGCTTAAGCAAGTGACTTAGCCTTCAGGCCATGGGGATGTATAAGCCCTTTTTTCCTTTATCTCCTGATTTTAAGCAGAATTTAAGCTCCTAAATATCTTCATGGATTTGTCCTATAACCTTACAGGGCACTTGATACGTGACAAAACCAATATGCGATGCCAAAGTCACTCTGCTTAATCACAGGGACCAAATTATGGTGAGAGCTTTTTTCTAGGTTGGATATCAGCTGTCTCTCCAGGGCCAGTCATGAAGTTGGCATCAACTGTATGCTTTGGCTACATTACCAGAAATGTGACTGATTGCCCTTGACCATGGGTGATCAGCAGGATATTTGTACCACCAAGGGATGGGAAAGCACACATGTTTGGCATGAATGAATATAGCACCTGAACTTTAAGCTCCCACCTCTTTTTAAATAGGACATAGACCTTGTTAACATAGACCCCTTTACAGCTATAAACATATGTGCAAGTTTCTCCTGTGGCCAGTGAAGATAAGCCAGCAAAAGGCTTTTGTTAGCGTCGCTTAAACTGCTTCAGAGAACATAACAACTTCTAGTAGTGAAAGTATCCCATATGGGACACACTAAATGCACCAGAGCAGGTCCCTTTGGGGTCCCTCTGTGTTTAGATGACATCTGGATGATGTAGCTGATGGAGTCTCTGCTGTGACTGACCTCACCTTAAAGTAAAAACAAAAACAGAGAATAGGATTTAGAGTTTGGAAGAGCCTTCTCTCCAGAAATTAAAAATGAACCAAACTCACATGGTTACTACCAACATTGCTGTTATTGAAATGGCGTGACATGCACCTTTACTTCTCCTTAGCCCTGGACTCATTTAGCAAATACTGCTGATGGCTGAAGAGGTCATTTCTTGAACTTGTTTGCTATTCTGCTCCTGGTGCGATGAGCCCGCAGCAGAGCAAGCAGAGCTGTCCATGACAGAAGAGCACTCCAGTCAGGGCAGGTCATTGCCCTGGCAACGGGACTGTTATTCCAGGCTACATCTTGCAATTCGCTTAGCTTCCACCATGCTGATTTTAAACAGAGCTAGATGATTTTGCCGTGGTCATGAACTGTCCTGCTGCAATACAGTGTGACCCCGTACTCCACCTGGCTGTGGTGGTAAGGACTTGTACCTATAGCCAAAGGCTCTCACAGTAACAAGGAAAAAAATGCACTGGAACATTTCCTGACGTCACTGCTTTTCCAGAAGAAGTTTTGGTGACTAATGACCTGTCTGTGGACTTCTAAGTCATTTAGGTACTTCTGGATGGCTCTTCTTTAGCCTTCTCCTATGGGCTCATATAGAACTCTAGAAAAAAGCCAGGAGAAGGCTGCAGAGGAAGGGGAGCCAATGTACAACTGGCCTTTCTCATAATTTGTCACAAGAAGTTGCTTTTATTTTTCTGCTTGAAAAGCTGGTCATTAAATTTCTCTCATGTCTGTGCACTGACCTGGACAACAACCAACCTCTATTATAGTCACTAAACAAATCTGGTCTGAGAGAGATCCACGTGCCAGTGGTGATGGACATTTCATGGCAGAGCCTTTCACTACCCTCCCCAGCCCATCTCTTTTAAAATGACAAACCTGCATTTAGGAAAAAGGAAATTTACCGTGGCTTTTCTGTGCAGATGGTGACAAGCGTGAGTTAGCATTTGTAAGCTTATAAGCACATATGGTTTTGTACATATCAATTAAAGCAGTTGGCTAATCACTCTAATATCATTACTGATTCATCTGTATTCCTTCAAATAGACATTTATGCTCGGCCTGCTGGGGTTTTTTTTACGTATGGACTGGATTGTGCAATTCTCCCTGTCACCGTTTGTAGTCAATAACATTTCCTTGGCACCAAAGGGATTAAAAGGGTACATTTCAGAACTGTGTGGGCAAGTCATTTGGCCCATGCCTTATGTATAAGACATGCACATAAAATATTTGTGCGTGTGTGGTTTCTTTTTAAAGACTCTGCTAGTCATGCTGTGGGCTGAGTGACAACAGCACTGTGTCTGTGCACATGGGACATACATGCAGACTCATGCATGCACTCATCCTGCTGTTTGTGAGCCTGTGGCACATGGCCAAGCATCTCGACCCTAGCTAGCCTCACCCCACAGCCCTGACTGGGCTCATCACCATACCTCCACCACAGCAGCCCTGGCAAAGCTAGTCTTTTCACCCTAACATCTCTCCCCTCCATGCAGATACAACAGATCCCTAAACAAGAGCCCAAATACCCTCTATCATTTCTCTGTCTCTCTGTGGTGACTTCCAAGTCCACTGTTTGGTTGGCTGCAGTCTCAGTATGACATGCCTCACTTGTCTCCCTGCCCGTGCATAGCTCTGAGCTTGCACCACTCCTCAAGCTGTTTCAGCTCCCGCTGCTGTCCAGATCAAGCTTCTACTGTGTCCATCCAGACAGCAACCCTGAGACCTACATCATCCAGAGACAGTCCTGAGAGCTGGCAAGTGAGGCATGGTTTGGTTACCCCATGACTGTAGATTTTAGATGCGCCTTCCCCTGGAAAGCAGCTGCTCTTCAACTCCTCCATATAGTCTTTGAATATGGGTAGATTTACCAGCACACCTGGGATGGATGTACAGTTAGCTCCCTTCACTGCTGGGGGAGTTCAGCTCAGAATATTGGGACTGAAGTTGTCATGTCTTGGGCAAATCATTGCAAATGTCACCTATGTTCTCAAATCCATTTAACTGTCAATAGCAGTTAACAACCATGAACCTTTGAAAAACACCATCTCCTCCAGAAAATATCTTGATACATTCCATAGTATCCAAGTCTCTGTTTGAGCTTTAGGAGGTGTTCCAGATACAAAAACTTATGTGAACTGTAGCTGTTGTGAGACTTTAGGAATTGGATTCCTCTTTCAGCGCTGTGATGAAATGACTTGAGTCAGGTACATTTTGGGAAACATCAGATTTTTTTGTGTGGTGTCTTTACCTCAGTCTTCAATTGCTTTTAAACATCAACAGTACTTTTAGTCCAGGGCTTTTTTTAAGAAACTGTTTTTCTTCAAAAATTTATTTCTGGTTTTGATACTGAGCAGCTCTCGCTATCTGGGCAAAAAACTTAAGTTCTCAGAAGGAATAAAGCTAAAATTCATGAGTAGTTCACTCTCCCAGCTGTGGTCCAGAAGAAAATTTCTATGTTAGATCCTCAAATGATTTTATTTATAGACTTTTGTGAGCCTCCATATTAAAGTTGCTATGAAGAGGTTGCAGGATGATATTTTTAGCACCGTACCTAGAACCTGGCCATGTGGTTTCCCTATAATTCACTAACTGCATAATGGAAACTGCATTTTAGCTATAGCAAAACGAGGATGAAACTGATAGGCCTGTGAATGCCCAGCTTGGAGCTCTGCCTTCGGGTGGTTGCAGGTGAATTCGCTTGTAACTGAGCTTTCCTAGAGTGCTGGAAGTGCGATGGATGAACTTCCAGCTCTCCTCTCCACCAGTACTCCATCCTTAGTTAACCATGCAATTAATGAGACCTTTGTTGGCCTAGAGGGACCTGAGCCCTCTGAGTGCTGTGCATTCTCAATTCTCGCTGACATTAATGAAACAGGATGTGCGAAGTGCTCTGCAGGTTTCCTACAGAGAAAAAATGGGCCAAGTTCCCATCTTTACATTTGTCATGAGACCGAGACCTGCTCTGGGTACAGATTAGACCTTGCTAGCAAACGAGTGTTTTCCTACAATGTTTTTCAAAGAAATTGAAGGCGAGGTGGACAGAACTTTTCGGTAGAAAACACTGGTGTTTTTGAGAAAAAAGTTGAAACGCTTCAAACCTGAGGTGCTAGAGAGTGAGCAAGGTGGTTTAGATGTCACACACTCCCGTTTTGGCTCTGTAGTGTGACAATGTCTGCTGGGATGGATCATCTTGTCTCCATGAGAATGTCACGGGTCTCACCCAGCTGCAGCACCTCACGAAAGAGATTTTCTGACTGGTGGCTTTGCTGATACTGAACAACAGCAAGATGAGGAAACTGGGCTGTGTACAACACCGTAACAACATTTCTGAATCAAAATGTGTTAGTCATCCTCTGAAAGAGTAGTGTAGTTGTGCATAAGTTTTTGCAATACTAAATTAAAATCTCTGTGGAAATAAGACACTGGTGAAATATATAATAGAAATTTAATTCCAATGGTTTTTCGTCAGAAAATTGATTTCATTTCAGCCCAGAGCAAATCTTGCTGTCTTGATTAAATGAGGCAGAGAGAATATTTGCCAGTGCTCTCATCTCTCCGGTCCCTCATTTAGCTATGTGCTTTTGGAGGTCAGAGACTTCTTGCATAATGTCTTTGCAGCTTTTGACCACCCCAGCTATTTTGTGACCCAGGGCTGAGCCCAGCTGAGGCTGTTAACAGTATATTTTCTCCATGACCTCTAAGTCTCATACACTTCACAGGAGTGTTTTGAACGAGACATTTAGAAATCAAAGCCTTGACAGTTCTCCAAGGCCACCATCTCCTGGTTTCCTCTCATATAAACATAGTTACCAAAACACTGGGAACTTCATCTGAGGTAAATATCTAAGCCTCCTTTCCAGCCAAGCAGAGATGGGCACCTCTCAGAGAGCTGGTTCACTCATCTCTTTTAGGAGGGGGTAATTGGAAGTGCCTCTCTTCATTGCCAAGAGGGAAAGACTGACTTGTAGATAGGCAATGTCAAGTGAGATAAATCAGACACAAAGTGGTCTGAATTTTGAGAGTGTGTTTTATTCTCCCTGTGGCACCTCACTGACTTCTTAGACCCAAAGGCTGATTGTATTACCCTGCGTGAAGTGCATTTTTATAGACAGATGAAAGGGTCTAACAAAAGCAAGCATATTATTACCAGCAATAACTTACCTTTCCTCACCCCCTTAAAAATTGTGTCATTTTCAGCAAGTGCTGGTGTATTAGCCACAATTTTGGCATTATCAGATATTGAGAGTTTCAATCTTGAACAGGAATGTTTTCTTGACAGAGTAATTTGTACAGAGCACTCACAGAAACAGTACCTGCTTGCTTAAAGCTGAGTCTCACCCATGCATTACTTTGAACAAAATTAGCCTGGAGGAGAAATCCTGTAGTCAAGGGATAGAGAACAAGAGGGTGCGTGACCACTATTGCAGCTTAATTTTCAAAGGTAAGACCCTGTGCATCTCATATGGTTATAAAATGCTTATTGGAGTGCTGGGGGGGTCTGGTCAGTGCCCAGGCTGCCCCTTGTGATCAGGTTTGTTGCAGCGACATTTCTCTACTACCATCTCCTGTTCTACACCCATCCCATGGCCCCATGGGGCAAGGCAGGGGAGCAGTGGCTGGAGGCTGGAGAAGCATTGCCCACCTGTCCATTTTGCCCAAGGCAAACATCTACAGCTCCCATGGGAAGGGCTAATCTGCATCCCTGTCCTTCCTGAGGCCAGGCCAGTCCATGAGGAAATGTGGTACCCATTATTCTGCCTCTCTTTCATTGAATTTCCGGCTGGGATTGCTCAGATCAGCAGCTCTGCCCTTCTGAAATCCAGGCTCACTCCAAAACAGCCATGAATTTTCATGAAAAGCCTTCAGAGAGATGCTGTATAATGGCTCGATTTCATGGCTAATGTATGTGTTAGGGTTGCTACACCTCAAGTTTCCACACAAAACCCTGGAGCTTTGTTCTCATGGTTACCAATGTGTCCACTGAATCCCTGAATAAAGTGCATTACGGTAGTGCCTACTGGAAATATTATACCTAAACGAAGGACAGTGGGCCATTATCATGCTCTGTTTTCACTGACTCCCTCACTTTCCTCAAAGCAAAAAATATTTCTTCTGAGTTCGGACTTATCTCAGAGGATCTCTCACAGAGACTGACTTTAATAATATTCACTGCAGACATTTTTGACTCAGAGAAATACAAAATAAAACAGAGCTTGGCAGGTTTGGATTTCTTGGGGGATGCTTTTACACACACATAGCTCTTTTGTTGTGGAAAACTAGTTCTCTTGAAAAAATGGATCATTGACGTATATTTTCTTTTATTAGGGAAAGAACCAAAGACATTAATGAGAATACAAAGATAAATAGATTGCATTTGCTTTTCTTTTCCTTTTAAAAATAGAATTGTTCTGGAAAACAAAAGCTGTGCTTGTATATTATTGCTCTGTTTAAGTCATGGAAAGTACTCTTTCTGGTGACTCTAGCCTGCCATAAATCGTATTGCTAATGTAAATAATTTTGTCTCAAAAGATTACTTTTCTTTCATAAACTTAGTGCCTTCTGACTGATTAAAAATATTAATTTTAATCCTTATCAGGAGAAAGGTCAGTCACAGAGCGATGTGATTTCACTTGCAGAGATTCCACTTAGTATAATGTCTGATGAAATAAATTCAGTTTAACCTTTGGAATGACTTTGGGAGCCTGAAGAAATGTCATGATGCTGCTCCAGTTAGGCACTGTCATCTTCAGCCTCTTTCATGTCCCAGCTCATCTGCCTCTTCTCCCTGTAACAGTTGGTCATAAGAAATACTCCCTCCTTCCTTCATGCTCTGTTTTGACATTTTAAAAAAATTTTGAGCTTTAAGAAGCTCTTGCTTCTGCTTATCTCCATCTTGTGTCCAGCTTTGCTTATAATTCACCCACTTCTCTGTCTCCCCTGCTGAGCATGATGGCCATGTATTTTTGGTAGAGTGTGCACAACTGCACAGAAAACAGAGGTACAAAGAAAATAAAGTACCTGGTACTTGTTCAGGTAATTACACCCCGCATTGCTTGTGGGCTTTGCAGTTCAGCATCTTAGTATGTCTATGTTCACGTTTTGTTGACTGTACCAGGTTTACAACAGGTTGTGCCAACAGAGCCCATGTTGCCTGAGATAGAGTAGCCCCTCATCTAGGCTTTGCTAGAAATGGATGTCATTGCAGCCACTAATCAAACAGGGCTTTTTCCTGTTTACCAAGAGGGTTTCTTCACAGATGTGGTCCTCACAGGAGCTGTGAGGAAAACATTCTGGGCAATGTGAAGGTTGGAGGGCATCTTGGATATAGCAATCACGAAATGGTAGAGTTCTCAGTTCTTGGGGAAGTAAGGAGTGGGTTAGTTGATCTAACACCTTGGATTTCCAGAAGGCAAACTTCGACCTGTTTAGGAAACTAGTTGACAAAGTCCTTTGGGCGGCAGTCTTGAAGAGCAAAGGAGTCCAGGAAGGCTGGACATTCATCAAGAGAGACATGTTTAGGGCACAGGAGAAAGCTGTCCCAGTGTGGCATAAAATGAGCAGGTGGGAAGGAAATCCATCCTGACTAAACAGAAAGCTTTGGCCGGCACTCAGGAAAAAAAGAGAAAGTTTATGGCCTATGGAAGATGGAACAGGCCACTCAGGAAGATCAGAAAGATTTTGTGAGGTTATGCAGGGAGAAAATTAGAAGGGCCAAAGCCCAACTAGAACTTAATCTGACTACTTCTGTAAAAGACAATTAGAAATATCTCTGTAAGTACATGAACAGCAAAAAGAGGACTAAGGAGAATCTCCATCCTCTGTTGGATGCAGGGGGGAAAATAGTGACCAAGGCTGAGGAAAAGGCTGAGGTCCTGAATGCCTTCTTTGCATTAGTTTTTAGTAGTCAGACTAGTTCTTCTCTGAGTGCGCAGCCCTTTGAGCTAGAAGACAGGGACAAGGAGCAGAATGAAACCCCCATAATCCAAGAGGAAGTGGTCAGTGACCTGCTACACCACTTGGACACACACAGGTCTATGGAGCCAGATGGGATCTACCCAAGGGTATTGAAGGATTTGGCAGAAGTGCTCTCCCAGCCACTTTTCATCATTTATTGGCAGTCCTAGATAACCAGGGAGGTCCCAGTTGACTGGAGGTTAGCAAATGTGACACCATCTACAATAAGGGCCAGAATGAGGATTTGGAGAACTACAGGCCTGGCCAATGCTGGGGAAGGTTATGAAGCAGATCATCCTGAGTGCCATGGCCTCAGGTTGTGCCAGGCTCCCCTGTTTACGCTGGACACTAGGAAAAAATTTCTTTACAGGAAGGATCGTATAGTGCTGGAGCAGGCTGCCTGAGGAAGTGGTTGAGTCCCCATCCCTGGAGATATTTTAAAGACCTGTAGATGTAGTACTTGGGTACATGGTTTAGTGGTGGACTTGGCAGTACTAGACAGGTATCCACCTCTTAGCAGCATAGCACAAGGGGATCAGACAGCCTTGCTGTCCCTTGCTAATGGAAATCAGATCATTGCTGTCCCCCACCTGTGCCTCTGAAGCAGATTCCCTTCTTATAGCTACTCTCCTAGAGCAATTTTTTTTATCTCATGGTCAGAGATCCCTGGGGGGTTGTGAAGGACTTCTAGGGGTATATTAAAACTAACCAAGAGAACTACCATTATCAGTTAACTTGCATCTATCTTCTGGGCTTATGAATCTTCCTGGAAATCAGATAGGGTTTTGAGAATAATGAAACCATAGGTTGAAACCCACTCTCATGCAGCTAGCTAGCAGAAATTCCACAGCCTCTTTTTTTTTCTGATGTTCCCAGCTTTTTGGTATATTAGTAACATATTTTTCCCCTTGCATGGATGAAAAGTGAACCCTGGGATGAGGGGAAAATGAAATCCACCAAGTCATTTTGGACTCTGAGAAGCCGAAATTGAAGAGTGAGACACTTCCCAAGGGCTGGCAGTGTGACCTGACTTACTGTCTTTGCAGCATGGGATGTCGCTGGTTGGCTGGTTTAAGGAACCAGTTGCTCTGATTTATTCTGAATTTGCAAGTCCTGAAGTGGCACTGAATGACCAGTGATTTAATTGTGACTCCAGAGCTGGTCTGCTCAAACCCTTGAGCACCTAGGGGAATAAACACCTATCATTCTGGCCCAACATGCCCACAGCAGTCCTGAATAGGGTGGCTTCTTCCACACACCAGCACTGATCACTTGTGCCCTGGGAAGGACAGGCAGGAGGAGCACTGCATGGAGGGTGGGAATACACCTTCATGTTTAGGCTCTCCAAGGGAAAAAAACATCAGCCCTCTGATTTCTGCCCTGGTTACCTGACCCTTCCTCACCCAAGGGTACTGTGGCCATTCAGTTTTCAGAAAAGGCTTCCTCACCAAGACCTGTCCTTGTTCTCTTCCTGGTTTCCTACAGGCTGCCTCAAGGCACCCTGGCGTTCAAAAAGCGCAGACACTGAGCAAAACTTTCTGACCACATTTGTAGCCATTTCCTTCAAATACTCTAAGCACTGAATTGCATATTGCTCCCACAGATGGGGGACAAATGGTACTGCTGAAAGTATCACTGACGTCGCTGCTGAATTTGGCCCAGAGACTTCCAAGAAAATTTTGTCTGCCTACTCCAAGCTACATTTAGCACAAGCCAGTCATTTGTGACTGTAGCTTATAAATACTCCTGACTACTGGCATATACAATGGGAAATATAGTACATCTTATCTAAAGGCCAAGTGTTCATTATTTATTACAGTCATTATTCATTTCCCTTGTAGTTCCTAATGAGGCTTTAACACTTGCTGGGCCATTAGCCCAGCTAAGGGTCCCGGATTTCCTTGGCATAGCCATCATCTCTTTTATCTCATACACAGTTCCTGGCTGGTATGTGCACAAAGGGGAACTGGGCATCACAAAAGGAAATTTACGCTTATTAGTATGTCCCACAGTTCATTATAATGTCATAGTTCACTCTTTTTTCCCCCCTCTGTTTTCTTCATTGAGTTCCTTGTAGCCAGATGAGGATCATTAGCTTCTGAAATGAAACATTTTAATTAGGCTGATCTGTGCTGTGCCTTCTAACTTCAGATAGCATTGCCAAATTAGGAAGGCACAATCACTTCTGTGTTTGTGTTTAA
>WEIS01065766.1:0-16376 GCA_013389965.1 Todus mexicanus
TGAAAATACCAAATGTAAAATGTATTATTCTTTAAGGAATAAATCATTCAATATTTGGCAACAGGTAAGTCAGACATGCTGCTTCTGGGATTTTACATTATTTTAAATAATATGTATTTGCCACTGATAGTTTTCAAGATTTGGGGGATTTTTAGAACTAAACACTTTTCATGCATGATTAAGCAGAAATATAGCAGATTTAAGCCTGTTACTTGCTTTTTAATCTCTCTTCCAGAAACCTTAGCAGAAAATTAAATATAATGATTAAATATAATATTCTACTTTAAGGGCAAATTTAAGATCAATCTGCAGTTCATCTTGTAACGTAGTTATTTTCTAACTACTTTCCTGTCAGTGTGCACAGAAAAGAGCAAAATTATTATTTATATATGTGGGAGGAAATGAAGCAAAATAAACTTACTATAATTCTGTGCTCCACAGATAGGAATTCAAGATTATAATTTATTTTAATAAATTTATGCATAAAGCAAATTACCTCGCATTGCACAGTGTTTTTAAGGTGTACCATGTAAGTGGGTTTTCCTATTTGATTACAATTAAATCATAGAAAAGGCACCTGAGGCACAAGTGCAACACGTCATCAGTTGCTTACATCAAAAAGATAATTTCAGGCTTGAGCTGGGTGGTATAAATGTATTGATTCATTTATCAATCCAGTGATTTCACTGGCCAAGGTACCCTATGTTTAAATACACTTGCCCAGAAGAAAATACATTGATGTTGTTCTGACTGAATTGGGGAACTATTTCTGCAATAGCCAGAAAGACACAAAAAATCACTTGTAAATAGAACCAGCTCTTTTTCTTCTCATGGCTTGCCCCTGTTAGCTGTGAATCTGAGTAACAGGTGACTCCCAGCCTCTGTAAAGGAAATTCCCATAGCACAATGCTGAAGGCTGCAGAAGGCTGCAGAAGGTTGCAAGGCAAACTGCAGGGACCAAGTGACCCACAGCTTAGAAATTACTTTCACCAGGCGAAGCCAGTCAGGAAACATGATGACACTTAATGTGAATTTCTCAGAAAACTGTTTAAACCCTTGGTCAATTAAATAAAAAGTACCAGTGAGGGAAATCCTATATCCTGTTTATCAAAACTTGGTAACTGAAGTAAAAACACTGCTTCCTTATTACCACTGTAACACTAATGATGGTGAAGAAAAAATTCCTTTGGATGTATGCTGTCACTCAGTTTCTCACTGAAACCATCCAATATCACTTAATTATAAAGACTCATCACGGAATGGAAGGAATCACAGAAACATGATCCAAAGATGAAAATGCAGAATAGGATGAGATGTGATGCAGTGGTTTTACTGTAAGAGAGCAGACAGAGATTATTGCTGAGAAGAATACAGCAGAAAAGACTTCTGGAAGCATTCAGTATTAACATACTGTTTGAAAAAAAAAAAAAATCCTGCACGCAGAAATGAGACTTCCATACAGTGGTTTGGTGAATAACTGAAAATCCACAAGGGGAAACGTATGTAAGGACACCTTGCTGAAATTAAGGTCACTGGCAAAGCACCAACATACTGGACTAGGAGCATGATCAAGGTCTTTTATTTGTTTATCATTATACTACTAAAATTGGTTATATTTTGGGGGGATTTTTTAAAAATCACTGACATCCTCAAACATCCTACTTGTGAAAAAGTGAGGTGCCAGTCTATTTAACTTTTACCCCTTTCTGTTGTCACATCACGTCAAGTACTATAAAGAAAATCATGATTTTTATTGAGTTATTAAGTGCCAGGCCATTTTTAAGGGAGCAGTATTTTTCCATTACAGAAGTTCATGAAGTCTCAGTTGATCTAAAGGTACAGAACTGACACATCAGCTGAGTCAACAAACAAAACTCCCTGTTACTTGATTCTCTCTGCTCTCTCCACCAATTCTATTCATCACTGTCTAGACTGATAGGTAACATTTCAATCAAGGAAGTCTTATGGTTACTTTCTAAAGACTTCCAGCAAATTCAGTTGGTAGAAGGAATAAGGTAAAGTTTATCCAAACTAGATTATTCTGGTACACGTGAGACACTGAGCAGCATAACCTGTCCATCCATTTTCAGACAGTGAAAGAAACTGTGTGTTGGAATTTGTCATCTTTGTCATAATCTATGAAACCCCAAGCTACATAGGAAGCACTGTCTGTGTCACACTGAGCACTTATTTGCTTGCCACATAGTATTAGGACAATACAATGAAGACACCATTACCATACATCACTAGAGATGTATTGTTTTCTCCATTCCCTTAGGTAATGAGTATTCCTGGCGAGTATTGTTTTGTTTATTTGTTTTAAGCCAAAAATGCTTGCAAAAAAGTGTTTTTCATTTCTCAGGAGTCCATTTACTTAGTTCAAACCAATTCTAAGACATCGTTAGCCAAATACTAGCAGTAGAGAATTAAGACTGCCAGCCTTAGGAGGTTCCATGAGAGCAGAGGAAAGCAATATCGGGTATCGGTATTTTAAAAGCAAACAGACGCAGTCAGTCCCTCGCCATCCCTACACCACCCGAGCTATGGAAGTGTTTGTGGCTGTGAACATCTCTCCTCTGGCCGGAAGGTGTCACTTTCCCACCGCTGTTTGCAGCCTTCGCCCCAAGGACCAGCTGGTGTCGGTTTGTGGAGCCCAGCAGCGTTCGCAGCCCGGCGAATCCAGGGCGGCAGCTGTTCTGGGAACCAACCAAGATGCCCCGGGCACTGGGCTGCCCAGAGCACCGGCAGGTCCTGAGCACTGGAGATGCCCAGAGCACCGGGCTGCCCCAAGCACCACGATGGATGGTGTAAGCACCGGCAGAGATGCCCAGAGCACAACCTGTGGCTCAGAGCTGGGCCTCTCAACAGCAAAGGCAAGACTGCACTCATACTGCAAGCGCATCCATCACTCTCGTTTCTCGTATTTTTAAGGGATGCTACTGTTTTCTGATCTGAGAATTATGTAACATCCCCACGTGTCTACAGTTGTTCAGTTCTCTTTCTGCCAGCGTTAGGAGACTGCTAATGGCAACGTGCACATCACAGGAGACAGGACTGCTTTCTGTACTAAGAATCAAGTTACTTAATTTTCTGAATCATTTTATTTTGCTGTAAACTGTAAGGGACATAGTTGCTCTTGACATCTAACAGATGATAGGGAAGTGTGTGGCTGAAGAAAGCAATGTCACTGAGAAACGAGCAGGATGTTAGAGAGGTAGAACAGCAGCAGTAGATTCTCAGAACAAAAGTCTTCTTTCCTGACTTTGGGCTCTTATCTCAGCCTCCTGGCTTAGACAGCTATCTACCTTTCTGCCTCTGCATTTCATGAAAAGACAGAGAAAAATGCTTCCAGTGGCAATTCGGATTTAAGATAGCCTTAAAGGCAGCCTGAGCTAAAGGTTTTATCTCAGTTTGGCATCACAGTAAGATGCTGGAAGTTAGCACCAGGATGAATCTGGACCATATTTTCTTCAGTGATCCTCTTAAACAAGGAAAGACAAGGATGCAAGATTTGAAAGATCAGTTTCTATCAGTCATAAAAGGTGTAGATCTCTTTTCCCCTGGGGAGGCTCCACTTGCTTCCACAACTGTTTTCCAGCATCACAGATTTTATCCAAAAGGAACAAGGGTACTCATCAGGAGACTATGAGTACCAGATCTGTGCAAACTCCCTTGCAAATGTTCTGGGGAGCAGCAGGTTTTAGGTAATCACCTTCACACAGTCTTCACACACTCTCCTTGTCAGATCCAATTAGGATCACTGTGAATGACACTATTGTGTTAATCCAATATGGAGTGGACACTAACCACGCTAGTTCATGATGTACTGTGCTAATAGAAAAGACATGACCTTCCAGAATAGAGTTAATAAAGCACTACACAGGCATACTTATTCTATAAAGGCAGAAAGATGCAGCTTATACTGCATAATATATGAAGAAAAACTGTTACTTGGTATGCTTTCATTCTGTGTTGAATAACAACAAAATGGTTCCCTACAATAAAGCTCGCTGAGTAAGTTTGCTCCTTTCCAATGTGATAAAAAAGTGGAAAATTATCTCTCTAGTTCATACTCCTATAAAGAGAGGTCTTGTAATTCATTCTTTAATGATTTATGAAAATGTTAAAAGACATGGAAAAAAATAAAAGGAAACCATTGCCTTATGCAGGGTACTAAATATCAGATTCTCATGATTTTTCCAAAGACAATCATGTAATACCTCAAGCTTAGTTTAGGGAATCTCTTTCTAAGGGCCAATAGCTCAAATCCAAAAAAACACTAGCATAATCAAATTGTATTTTGACCCCTGAGCATTCCACCAGTGAGACTGTAAAATGAGAAAGCCACACACTCCTGAGGAACTTTAGGAGCTTCTTCCTTCATGAGAAAGACAGCAGCTCCAAGGCACTGATAAAATGTGGCAACTTCACATCTGTCTACAAACTCACTGGAAAATGGACCATGTTACTGTATGTACAGTGACTGGCATAATTTGTTGACAAGTGTAGCATCATTATACCAATGTATCATATGAACTATATAAATTTTCTAGTTCACTGGGTAAGCATGTGTTATTTGAAATAATCATTAAGCCAATCTATACTGTGTGAACAATATATATTGTCCTCTCTCTTGACTATGCCTGTATTATTATTTGAAATAAATCTTGAGTATTTTGACTGTTCAAGCTTTTCTTAAGTTTGTAATATTTTTAGTTCTACAATATTCATCGAATATTTTAAAGTTTGCTTTATGTATTTTCTTTACAGTCCTCTGAAAGAAACACAATTTCTTTCCTACCTGAAGAAACTTAATACCAAGTTTAAGTTTCTGAAAGAAATGATGACATAACATGGTGCTATTTTGAACCCAGCTTTTGACTGAGTTTGGGCCAAGTATCCTGGCTAAAGGTCAAAATATACTCTTCCTGGCAAAGAATCTGAAGTCTTTGCTGTTATTCCTCTTTTTCCTCCCATTACAAACTCTCTTTTAGCAATATAAATGAATAAAATAAATTAATTAGGATTCCAAAGCTAATTTATATGTCTGTCTAAGGTCACAACATCAACAGATAAGGGATGAGCAACTGACATAATTTACCTGGACGTGAGCAAAGACTTCGGCAACGTCCCACATGAAATCCTTGTCTCCAAGCTGGTAAAATATGGGTTCAACGGATGAGCAACACAGTGGATGAAGAACTGATTTGACAGCTGCACCCAAAAAGTGGCTGTCAATAGGTCCATGTCCAAGTGGAGATCAGTGACAAGAGGAGTACCTCAAGGATCAGTACTGGGACCAGTCTTGTTTAATATCTTCGTCGGTGGCATGGACAGTGGCATAGAGTGCACCCTCAGCAAGATTGCCAATGACACCAAGCCGTGTGGTGCGGCTGACACGCTGCAGGGAAGGGATGCCATCCAGAGGGACCTTGACAGGCTGGAGAGGTGGGCCCATGCCAACCTCATCAAGTTCAACAAGACCAAGTGCAAGGTCCTGCATCTGGGTCAGGGCAATCCCAAGCTCTGACACAGGCTGGGCAGGGACTGCCTTCAGAGCAGCCCTAAAGAAAAGGACTTGGGGGTACTGCTCGATGAGAAGCTCAACATGAGCCACCAGTGTGCACTTGCAGCCCAGAAAGCCAATCGTATCCTGGGCTGCATCAAGAGAATTGTGGCCAGCAGGTCGAGGGAGGTGATTCTCCCCCTCTCCTCCACTCTCGTGAGACTCCACCTGGAGCACTGCATCCAGTTCTGGAGCCCCCGTTACAAGAAAGATATAGATGTGCTGAAATGTGTCCAAAGAAGGGCCACAAGGATGATCAGAGGGCTGGAGCAGCTCTCCTATGAAGACAGACTGAGAGAGTTGGGGTTATTCAGTCTGGAGGAGACTCCGAGGAGACCTTATTGAGGCCTTCCAGTATCTTAACGGGCCCTACAAGAAAGTACCGGAGGGACTTCTCAGGATATTGGGTAGTGGTAAGACTAAGGGGAATGCATCAAAACTATAGGTGGCTAGATTCAGACTGGATGTTAGGAAGAAGTTCTTCACTATGAGAGTGGTGAGACGCTGGAACATGTTGCCCAGGGAGGTGGTGGAAGCCCTGGAAACCTTTAAGGCCACGCTGGATGGGGCTCTGAGCAACCTGCTCTAGTGCGAGGTGTCCTTGCCCACAGCAGAGGGGATGGAACTAGATGATCTTTGAGGTCCCTTCCAACCCTGACAATTCTATGCTATCACTTCAGATAAAGAAAATTGTTCTTTATGGCTAACATTGATGGACAGTGGAAACTTAAGAAAGCAAGTTAAAATGCATATGAATTCTGTGTTTAAAAAAACCAAACCAAAACAAAAAACAAAAAAAAGGAAAGAAATGCTTATTATAAAGTGAGTATTGTAGGACTGTATTTTGTTCTTAAGTATGGAATAGATTAGTATTTTGCTTCTTTTAATTCCACTAAAAACCCCATTTGCTCTGATAAAGTATTATCTAGCTAAATACATTGTTCATAGAGTAATCTCACTTACCTCATGCAGGTCTTCCAAACATAGTCAGATATTACTGCCTTTTATCAGATGGCTACACTGAGATTTTGTTTTTCACTGATAATTAGGCCAGGCAGAGGTCAACGAGGAACACAGTGTGCACACAATGTGACCTTGCAAGGCTGTTTTATCCCCTAGCAGCTCACAGAACACAGTCCTTTCTAGTTTGCAGTGAGTCATTAATTTTAGCTGACAGACCTGAAGGCAGCATAGATACTAGCGTACAGCCTGCAAGCCACCTCTCTCTGCTGACTCAACCAATGAAATCACTCTAATTTCTACTGTCTTTTCCAATTTAACAGCAGTTCAGAAAAACTTCTCCACATCCCTAGAGTTGCCCTTTCAAAATGATCTTACATTTGTAAGGGACTCCCAGCTGTCCAGTTCAATACACAGGAACAGTAATTAATATTTTACATGATGCATCATCAATTAAGGAGGTAAATATCAAACTGGTAATAATTTATTGAAGAAAAGCTGAAGTTACTCACAGGCTTAAGGCTTTTTTTATTTTTCTGTACTGTTGTTTCTCCATGAAGAAACAGAAATCGGACAATAATTAAAGGACTATCACCATCATACTGTAGTGTACACCACTCTCACTTCTTAGTCCTGATGTCTTATATTCTCTTCCTCCGCGTCCCACCAGGTATCATATTATTTGTTCAAAAGCTTTAATAAAATTACAACATTAATATGTATGAGACTCACTTCAGATAGCACTGACAGCTGCAAGGAGTAGGATACATTGATTAAGCTGCATGATTGATAGCTTTCTCAGTCCAAACAAATTAATCTGTTAAGGACAAACTGAGATGGGAAGTTGAAATATCAGAACAAGGACATTATTTTCTGGCTGCAGAACTGAAGAAGTGAGATCAGTTGACAGAGGTTAATTTAATAAAAAAGAGTTTGGATGAAAAACGTTTGAGTTTACAGATCAAATTGTCTGTCTGTTTTTAAGATGTTTGTACTTCCATTTTGTCATTATCTTTTCCTGTCCCTCAAAACTTGAAGAGTTTTGTCTCCATGGGAAAGTTTATATTATTTCAGTGTAGATAAGGTAGTAAGAACAGATATGTCTTGTTACAGGTCAGGAAGCAGAATTAGGCTGTGGACAGTGTCAATTCCCAAAGGCACAGGTTCCTTTCTCCTGATTTGCTTCTGCCCAAATTAAACAGATTATCTTTGTTTATATGGATGTCTAAGTTCATGTCACTGACAGTTCTTGCAGTTATGCATTTTGAATATGGTAGCATCAAGTTTACAAGTACCACTGCTTTCAGGATTGCCTAGTAGAAAGCTTAATATGTCCTATGGAGTGCAGGTGGTTCCTAACTCAGCATGATGATTTTTTTCTGTAAATTTCTTTCAGGCATGTAATGTCAATTCTAACAAGGACATACTGCAAGATCCAGTGCTTTGAGTACTAAGCTCTCTGGTAGGTCTAAGCCTCCAGGTAGTCTCAAACTTCTGGCTGCACTTTTGTAACAAAGACAGCAGAAGTAGCGACACCTAGAAGTCCTGTTGTATATGTGGTGGTGGAGGTATGCTGAGACGTGATAGAAGTGCAGCTATGAGGAGAAGCCGTGTCCTGCTCATTAGCTTGTGATGTCTTTATCCCTGACCACTCTGGTTAGGTTGAGGGTTCATAAAAGTACAGGGAGAAGGAAAAGAGGAGATCTGGCTTGAATGACGACATATCGAGCTGTCTGCTTTTGTATGCTGGAAGACACAAAGATTATAGAAACATGTCAAAGAACTTTCTGTATAACCTAACTCTATAACGAGGAATGACATTCTTAACCTTTACCTTCACAAAAAAGGTAATTTTATGCTTTTAAACTTGGTCTGTAGTACACAGGTTTGTTTTATAGGGAGCTCAGAACATAAAGAAATACTGTATTCTTGTCAATGCAAATCCCAGGCTTTGGCATGCCTGAAATTCTGCAGTATGTGCTTCTGTCAATTTTCAAGGACTAAGGCTTTAGTATCGTGACACAGGGAAGGGTTAATGAGCCAATTTGCAAATAAGAAGAAAATGGGAAGAAAGCCTAAAACTCTAGGCTGAGATAGTTCCTGCAGTCAGGTAGGGTGCAGGCTGATGCTCTGGCTTTGATGACCTAGCTGCCACAAATGGGATGGGCATACCTCCCTGTTCCTGTCTGACCTGTCCTCTTCTACTGGTGCTGGGAGAGGCTGTTCAGAGAGTTTATCCACCAAAAAATAATCATTCATTTAGGGTTAGTTTTCTAAAGGTGTCTGTCTGTGAACTGACTCACAAAGGCAGAGATCTCCAAAGTGGATGCATGTCCAGGAAAGTCTGTTGAGGTTTGGGAAGAAAATATTTTATCCTGTTAATAAAACTGATTTTACAAATCTATGTTTAAATAAGTGTTTATTTCCTCTTAATCTAATCTTTTTAAATCTCTGGTTTTGTACACACTTTATAATTTGCATAATATATATAGTACAGTAGTAAAAGTCTACTATTTATTAAATATATATAAATATACATATATATATACACAACATGTGGGTGTGCTCTAACGTTTTTTTACTGATGCAGTGTAAGATCAAAATAGTTTGGAGACCACTGCATTAGGGAGCCAGACAGTTGATGAAAATCAGGGGAATGAGGATGCAGTCCACGTGGAGGGGTTGGCACCCCCCTTGACAGCAGCTGTCTAGAAGGCCAGCTTAGCTGCACTGTCAAATCAGTCCTCAGTCGTGACAATCATCCACCACTTCTTTTTCTCATTAGTGAGGTTAACAGAATGTAAAAAAAAGTCACATCCATAGCCTTGGCTTTTAAAATGGCAAACTTCTCAAAAGCAATAACCTGTAACAGAATAGCTTGATGGACATGTGAGAATTATAGTATCTTAAACTGTTCTAGCATAAATCTATAACAGGTAAGTCAAAGATTTTAATGAAAGTAAGTTTTTAAACGCATTCTTATCTTAAAAATAAAGATATTTGTTTGGCTTCAAACTTTCAGACATCAGATAGCAAGTGTCAATTTGGACATTATTATCATCTCCTCTCTAGCCTGGATCTACTACTCGCAGAATGACAACTATACTTACAGGACCACATATCTAAGTTAAAATGGACAGTGAAACAATGCTTAACAACGTTAGCTTCCTGAGTTATATTTAATACCTGCACTGGAGAAATCATCATACTAATAGCAGTTTTAAGAAGACATAATACATCAAGATACTTGAGAGCTTCATAGTATTTTACAAATGTCAATACCAACACAGCTGGAATTGAAAATACTGGCAAAATCATTTCGTTGAGGATAAAGCTGAAAACCCCCTCATACTTACATTATTATATAGAAAAACCTAAGAAATAATATAATTAGGTGTGTAGGATTTTTCTGTATATGGACAAACCACTAGACCTCTAGATAACTTTAAATGCATCCTATTAATTTTGAAATCTTGGAAGAAATAATCATTAAAATGAATCTCCATTTGAGCTGTATTTCCCAGACAAGAGTTTCTAGTGTCTAAAATTTCCATTATAAGAAACAACAACATTTCCTGCAGTAAGTCCGAAGGGCAGTTTTGTTTCAAAGATATTACTGTCAGCATCTACGCTTCACAGCCAAGTGACTTGGCAGAGAGAGAAGCACATGTTGCTAAAGGGATTTTTCAGTTAAAAGACCTCAAATTAACTGTGCTGGCAGCTCTCACGTCAGCTAGAAGAGTATACCCACTTTATGGGTCAACAGACCAAACCTCTTCTTCAATCTTTAGAAGGCAATCATTATCCTCAATGACCCTGATAAGAGACTATGATGCTAATCTAAGTTTTTATGTTTTCACAGAATTACAGAATTATTGAGGCTGGAAAAAGCCTCTGAGATTATCGAGTCCAGCCTATGACCTAACACCATGACATCAGCTAAATCATGCCACTAAGTGCAGCATNATTCTCAATTCTTAATTTTGGCAAAAACTTGCGGAAATTAAAGCCAGAATAAAGCAAAATTACACTGAACTAAAATCATGAGCGAGCTGATCCAAAGGGCTGCATAGATCAGAGATCCATCTAGCCCATCATACATGTTTCAATAGCTCACTGTAGTGTATGCCTACAGAGGAAAATTACAACAGAATGAGCATACGGTACTTTTTCTAAATGCTCTTGTAACCTTCAAAAATGCGCAGGTCCAGGGCTTACTGACCGAATGCAACATCTCTGTACTTGTAGCTTGCAAAGGATTTTCTCCCCATTGCTTTGCTCATTAAGCTTTTTGAATCCATGCAAATTTTCACTGTTCACAGCAGCTTGTGGAAGTAAAAATCCCATCCTTTCACTGAACATTATGCAAAAAGCCACCTCCTTTGGTTTATTTTCAGCCTTTCCACAACAGCTTCATTCAATGTTTCCTAGTGTATACACTGGAAAATGAAATGTATAGTCATTTCTTATTCACTCTCTCTTGTGATTTCACAAACCCATCAAGAGCTCTCTATAGGCTGGAGAGTTTTAGTCTGCTTAGTTGTCCCTGGTGTACCCATTCCTGAATTTCTAACAGTAAGAGGAATTTACACTAGGGTTCTTCAGTCCAGAAGTGACTGTTAGAAGGATTTGCTGGAGATCTCCTGTATGTGAAACTTGAATTGTGAGTAGCACAAAGGCAGCAAACACAGAACAACTATCATTGTCTTTTCCAGTATCAAAATTAGACTCATTGTATAATTGTAGCTGAGCTTTCAAACTTTTTGATGCAAGATTGTGTAGATGCTAAAAGCTTATGTAGGATCTGTAACAGCTGAACAAGTATTTGTTCAAGAAAAAATGCATCAAGATGCTATACTTGAATCTGATACTATACTTGAGTCTGACAGACCTCTAGTTATGATGCCTTCAGAGTTTATCCTGGGGAACTGCTACCCAGTCTTCATGCTGTTTCTTCTCTGCTCCCCTTAGCATTTGCACTTGATCTAGGATTTACTACTTTCTCAAAGAAAGAAAAAAAAAAAGGTATTAAAGCAAAATCCTATACATGTTGGATCTTATCCGGTTAATTGTCTTTTCTGGTTCTCTCAGTTATATCTCTTGAGAAAGGAATACCTTTTGATAACCTGTGTTACAGGGTTATGGGCTCTTTGGGGCCTCAAATAATTCTGAATCACTTATATAAGTTTACTACATAGCGATTTACTTTGGCTACTTTTCTCTTGCTTTCCTAAACTAGAATATGCTAACCCAAGGCAGACATGGAGTAAAAGTACAAAAACCTTATCAGGAGTAATAAAGGACAGGGCCTAATTTTCTTGATGATTTTTGGAAATGGCACACAAAACAATACTAACATTGAAACCCATGTTTTACGTATGATATATGGTAGTATGTAGTTTCTTATTAAGTTTATTTCAACAGGAGGGAGGTCTTCCCTTCCTTGAAAGGATGCGTCACAGTTTTTTCTTTATATATACCTACTGAGTCATTAGAAGACCACACAGTTCTTCTGTTGATTGGAAGTTAGTAGAGAAGGTATAAAATACTGCATGTAAACATAATCCTTTAGTCTTTTTATTTTATTTTATTTTTATTTATCATTTAAGTCTGAAGGTTAGCATAATATGTTTTATGGAAGAGACAAAATTTTGAAGCTCTTTGCAGAAATAAAAAAGAAGTATTTTTAAAATTTCTTATAGTTCTGCAACTAAGACAGTAAATAGTTTAGACATTTATATTCTTTCTGTATCTGTTCTAGAACTACACTGTGACTCAAGCTCAAAAGCAGAAGTAACCACTTCAAATCAAAGACCAATTTAAAAGCTGATGAGCTACAGAAACCAAGACAGATTTTTCATCTGTTTTCTGAGAAACAGCTAGAATGTACTAGGAACACGTCCGGTAGATTCGCAGAACTAATTTTTTTAATAGGACTCTCCTGTTACATACTCTTTTGTTAGTAAGTATAAGACGATAATATAAGAAATTGTAGAGGAAGACTCCTGGTGGTTAAATGTCCTTGCAAAGACACTTGAATTACAATTTTACCGTGACCAAATGCAAAGAGAGGGCCATTTCAGAAAAAAACTTCTGTTAAATCACAGAAAAAGAAACTGTTTCATAACAAGTAAAGAATTCTCCTTCCATAGTTTCTCAACAAGAAGCAATAGCTAAACAGTCTAGGTGTGAGCAGTGTATTTATTTATTCAGAGCCAAAACCGTATCATTTAATGCAATTTACATTGAAAGGGCTTGTCTGATAGGAAAGATAAAATTACTTTGCAATTAATCACATTAATAGCCTGTGATAAAAAGAACATGATGTACACTGGATAGGCTAATGCTCAAACGTAAACAGGCTGAACTTTCTGATAAAAGTAGCAATATTGAAGTAGACTGTAAAGGTGGAAAATTTTGTCTGGAAAGACAGCAAAATATTTCTGAAATACAGAAGAACTGGGTGAGCTCTAAAAGCAGATTAACATAAATGTTATAAGGTTGTGTGAGAGCAAGTACACAGGAACGAAAACATCAGGGATCTTGGAAGGAAGAAAGAGGAGGAAAAATGCCACATCAGGTGGCAACAAAGCTGCAGAAAAGTCAAAGATCAACTCTGAATAAAACAGGTTAGATGCATTCAAGACAAATAAGGAAATATGTGTTTTAAAAAATGCCTCGAATATTCTCTTGAATATTCTGAGATATTCACCTAATACTAAGAGAGCTTGGTCACAAATCCACACACTTTCTAGATGATACTCCTCTTGATCTTACAATCATATCTATTAGAGATAATACTATCTTAAAATCCTTTTGAAGTAAGTGAAAAGAATCTCCCCTAACCATGCTACAGAATGTTACATATTGTAACAAGGAATTGGTACAGGTGGCAAGCAATGTAAGAAAAATATTTATTGTGAAAATAATTGCACTAAACAAAAAAAGATCAAGTTAAAATCATGTACTTCATAAGCACACAAACTCTCTTACGGGCACATGATCCCTTGTGGTCCTAATTCCTTTTTTTTAAGACAATGTCTTTATTTACACACAAATGTCAAAGTGATATATATTTAAATCTATTTGTATATCCTGTTCTGTATCTCTGAAATAAGACTATTAATCCACTCAGCCAACTTGCTGAGGACAAGCTATCTTCTAAACCATTTTGACAAAACATCACTCAATTATGTAATTCTGACTTCAAGATTGCTTAACATCTTGGGCAGGAGATGCTGACAAGGCCTGGGCATTGCCAGAGCAACAGCAGGAAATTTAAATGTGGTAAAATCGAACCAAGCTGTCAGTCATTGAGGGCAGCTGTTCCAGAGCTGGCCAGGATATGGCACATCAGCCACAGAATGGCACATCAGCCAAGGCATGGTGCAGCAGTCAGGGTGTGGTAAGGTGGTTGATGCAGAAGGCACTGAAGCTCTGCAGCTGGAGCAGAAGGCAATGGGATCCACCCAGCAGGAGGTTGTGTNGCTGGCCAGGATATGGCACATCAGCCACAGAATGGCACATCAGCCAAGGCATGGTGCAGCAGTCAGGGTGTGGTAAGGTGGTTGATGCAGAAGGCACTGAAGCTCTGCAGCTGGAGCAGAAGGCAATGGGATCCACCCAGCAGGAGGTTGTGTCCTCTCTGCGCTCAGCACCCACCGCAGCTGAGGCAGGTGCCCAACCCGGGCTCCAGTGGGAACTCAATGCCACCGCGGTGTGGGGCTGCAGAGTGTCCTCTGCACTTGTGCCAGCACCAGCCAGCAGCATGAGCACCCCAGTGGGAGGAACGCCCAGGGAGACAAGCTCCTTAGTGACGGAGTTCTGGGCGGAGGTTGTTCTTGCCAAAAGCAGGGCTCTTTACCCAGTGTGCAAGCAGCCAGCCTCACACACAGACACAAGTCACTTGTTTTATGACACAGTTGCACAAGTTTGGACGCTAGGTGGCTTCCCACAAGCCCAGCAGGCCCAGGCAGTTTTTAAACCTTCTTTTAAACACAGAGATAGCAACTGGTAAGTGTACAAGAACTTCCCACTAACAGATCGATCAATAATTTACTTAAGGTTACACAATCACCTGTTCATACTATGCATGCTCGGTGAGGAAAGGTCTTCATCTGTGCTGGGCATTCCTATCCTCTGTGTTTGATTTTTAGCACTATTATGAGGCTTGTTCATGTAGTGATAGCACTAATCATTGTTTATCTGACAGTTCAAAACCACGCAAAACAATATAATCGCTAAGCACATATGGTTTATCTATTTTTCAGGATGTTTCTTCCTCAAAGACAGCCAACTCCCAATTACAAGTTCCTTAACTAAACACTCTGATAACTTAAAGGATGGTCATCTTGCCCTAGACATCATATACATATTTATTGCTTCCTCTATATGTATGGAAATGACAAGAAACACGAAAGGCCAGCAGATCCATCTCTGGTTCCAAGCTTGGTGTCTCTGGCAGAAATTTTGGGTTTGTTAATCATGGTTTGGTTTACACAATAGCAGGCCTGCTGGTGACAGACTGGGTACACCTGTCCCAAGAGGGGAAAAGGATCTTTGCACAGGAGTTAGCAGGACTCACTGAAAGAGCTTTAAACTAGACTTGAAGGGGGAAAGGTGTAAAACAGGCTTACTGGAGGTAAGCCCAGGGGTGGCATACCGATGTTTGAGGGATGGTCTGCTAGTGAGGTCCTTCAGTCTTCCATCTTGGTGAAGGCAGAAGATGGAGATTCATGTGACAGCAGAGACATAAGAGTTACTAATGTGATAGAAACCACAGAAGCACCTGAGAATGACAACATAGGAATTAGGTCTCGTCCTCCTAAAAAGGTTATGGCGTCAATAGCCCAAATGAAGTGCATCTACACCAATGCACACAGCATGAGCAACAAACAGGAGCTGGAAGCCATTGTGCAGCTGGAAAACTATGACATAGTTGCCATCATGGACATACTGTGGTATGACTTACACAACTAGGGTTCTGCACTGGGTGGCTATAAACTCTTCAGAAGGGATGGGCCAGGAAGGAGAGGTGGTGGGGTAGCCCTATGTGTTAGGGAGTGTTTTGACTGTCTAGAGCTTGACAATGATGATGAAAGGGTCGAGTGTTTCTAGTTAAGAATCAGAGGAAACACCAGTAAGCCAGCCATCATGGTGGGATTCTGCTATAGACTACCCAGATGAAATATTCTGTGAGCAGCTAGAAGTCTCACAACTGCTATTCCTTGTTCTCTTCAACTTACCAGATGTCTACTGGAAATACACTACCGTGGAGAGGCAACAGTCTTGGAGGTTCCTAGACTGTGCAGAAGATAACCTCCTGACAGAGCTGGAAGGTGAGCCATGGAGGGAAGGCTTCTGAAAGGACGTGGTTTTGTGACATGTGGTCGATGTAATGATTGGAGTCTGTCTTAGGCATAGCAGTCACAAAATGATAGAGCTTCTGACTCCTGGAGAATTAAGGAGGGGGTTCAGCTGAACTGCTACCTTGAACTTCTGGAGGACACACTTTGATCTGTTTAGAAGTCTGTTTGACAGAGTCTCTTGGGAGGCAGTCCTGAAGGGCAAAGGAGTCCAGGAAGGCTGGACATTCTTCAAGAAGAAAACCTTAAAGGTGCAGGAGCAGGTTGTCCCATGTACTGAAAGATGAGCCAGTGGAGAAGAAAGCTGGCCTGGCTGAACAAAGAGCTTTGACTATAACTCAGGAGAAAAATGAGATTTTATGATCTTTGGAAGAAGAGACAGGCAACTCAGGAGGACTAGAAGGATGTTATGAGGTTATGCAAGGACAAAATGAGAAGGGACGAAGTCCAGCTGGAATGTAATCTGGCTACTGCCATTAAAGACA
>WEIS01065767.1:0-11763 GCA_013389965.1 Todus mexicanus
AGTTATTCCGTGACTTTTTATTTTTAGTTGAGCTTTGCAGTCAGAAAAATCAAACTCCAGGTGGTGCTGTGCCTCTATTTATGTTTAAAGTGTCACTTTTGTATAGTTGTGCCATTATTTGTATTTAGAAAAACAGTAATAAATCTGGAGTATACGTTTCCTACAAGTGTTACAGGGAGTCACTGTGTTAGAACAGTATTATCCAGTTAGAGCTTTTCTATATCTTTTTATTGAAGGTGTGTGTCCACTTCATGTGGAACTTTTTTTGGTAAGTGTAAAATAGTATTGCTATCCTTTTTTTTTTTTTTTTTCTTTTTCCANAGTGTAAAATTGTTTTTCTATTTTTTTTTTTTTTTTTTCATCTTCCAGATCCGTGGATTTTTATCCAGATTTGATAACGTTCTTCCAGTCAGCCTGGCATTTGATAAGTGCACAGCCTGTTCAACCAAAGTGAGTCTGAATTTGTACTTGATTTATACGTGCAGAATGACCTTGCTCTAGGTCAGTCTTGAGGTACTGAGGATTGCTTCGTATTTGATGTTTTCTCTTAGTTTCTTAGGGCTTGGAATCTGTGTTCTCACTTCAGCTCAAGTTCTTTTGCCCTCATACCCTTCTTTTTACAAATTTCATCACCTGTTAGCATGTTATCTCCAAATAAACATTCTAGTCAGCTAAAGAAACCAAGCAGAGGTGAGAGCACCTTCCTAACATCTTTATCATATAAATACTGTCAATATCTCTTAGCTCTGTAGGGAGGAGTAAGATTGGTATTGGTTTTAGTTAAGAAATGATTTGTGATGTCCAGTGAATAGATATATCTTTTCAGCTTTCTTAAACTTAGCATCGTTACAAATATGCAAAGTTGTCTAAAGATCAGTTTTGTGATACAAACCAAACATCTAAAGAACACCTAAGAGAAAAGATTACTGCCATAGCATTTCTTTATTGAAGAGACTGTTTCATTTTGACACGAGTGTTGACAGTCCTGAGTCACCTCCTAGATTTACAGCTGTTGCTTGGATCTGAGCTGTGTCTTGCCAGAACACCAGGGAAGGCCACTGATGTGTCTGTGTGAGGCCTCCTCTTCAGGCTTGGATTATTTTCCTGTGCTATGGCCTTGAGAAGTTTTTTCTGGCAAGTTTTCTGTGTCCACGTAGCGCAAGTTCCAGAAGTTTTCACTGGGATATCTCGATAGGAAGATTCAGAAGTTTTGACTCATGATTTGGACTGCTTGGGAGTGCCGTTAATTTATTTCTCTTTTATGAACCTTGAGACTTACTGCAAGTTCTTTCCCTTCTTGCCACTGCACTTGTTGTTCTTCTTTCAAACAGTTATCAAAAACTTCTTTCAAACAGCTGTCAAAAACTCTTGAGGCGCTATCATTTTTTTGAGGACTTGCACTATTTCTTCTTTTACAGTATTCCTTTTATTTCTCTAGGCTACCTGAGTACATTTGAGAAGTTTTGAAGGACTATTAATGTCTCTTTTCTCCTCAAAAGTTGGAGCATTAAGCTGAAAAGTGCTGTTATTTTTAGAAATGTGTATCTACCCTCTTGAATAACTGGAAGCTCAGCAGTAGCTAAAGCTTTATGATGGTGGAGCCTGAGAAGTCAAGCTGTTAGAATACACTTTTTTGCCTTTTTCTTTTTATTATCTCCCATCCAGGACATACTGATATATGAAAACAATACAAACATATGTTGATGTAGATAAATTAAATGCAGGCATCAATTTTTTGTTAGCAAATCATTTCCTCTTGGAGGTCATTTGAAGAGAGCCCTGTTTTACATAAACAGACTCGATGATTTAATAAAAACTGACTTGGATTTTAGCAGCTGTGCTATTCCCAGAGAGATCACTTTTCATGTGGTTTGGGTATTAAATTACTTCTGTGCTGAAAAGGTTGCTTCACTGGCGCACGTATTTCCTTACAGTAGAAACACAGCGTTTGTTTACTTTGCTAACTTTCTATTTATTAGCATAAGAGTATGTCACCCTGTATTATCTGGAAATCTGATGCTAATACTTTGAAATGACAAATCCAATTACAATTTAATTGTAGTCTATATGTAGAGTTTGGGGCTGGTTTTTTGTTGGGTTTTTTTTTTAAGCAGTGATTTAGCATAATTTCATCCCAAGCTACGTCAGGTTTACTGTAGATCGAAACATTTGACACGAGAGAAGTGGCTTTTCTGATATTATTGAATTTGTTGGTACCTTACTCATTTTCTTCTTTCCTGTGTCAGCATTCTCTTGCTTCAGCTCTTTTCACTCTGTGACTCTTAAAACATGAAATTAATGAATTAGGAATTTTTAGAAAAATTCCAGTGTATTGCTAAGCCAACCCAGTACAGCTGGATGACCGAGGAGAAGCTGCTAATGATCCACATGTTTAGAGATTAGATTCCATTTTATTTTGACTCACGGTCATGACTTCTTTTCTCTGTTTTTGAAGTCAAAGGGACTAGACATCCAAGCGGCCTGCTATTCCTTACCCAGAACTGTCCTAAACAGGCTGCATGCCAGAGAAGCTTCCCGCAGGCAATGTTCAGGAATTTTGGGATGGTCGCAGCAGGAAACCAATCTATTTTTATTCAGGGCCAAATTTTCCTTGTCTGATTTCCCCCTCTGTCTTATTCTGGTTGCGCATAAGTATGCGCTGGAATGGAAAGTATCCTCTTTCAGAACGAACGGCTCTGCTCTGCCAGGGAAGCAGAAGGTTTGAGGAGCAGTGCGAGCTCCTCAGATGCTCTTCTTCTTCCTCCATGTCAAAATTTCCAAGAAAGGAGAGTCCAAAGTTCTTTAGTAGAGATAATTATTTGTAATAACCGCTTTGCTTACAGAATAAGAATGTCAGGTTTCTTACTTACTGTGCTAATAAAGCTGTTGGGAGCAAACTGAGGATATGTTCTCATAATATTATGAGGAGAAGCATTACAGTCCCTTTGAAGAGTGGTCCTGATCCTGTGCTACCCGATCCTTGCAGGCAACTGGCGAAAGCCTTGAAACATGGATGTTAAAATATGTATCAATGCAAAACTGCTGGTATTTGTATTTTAATGAGGGTAATGAAAATTTTCCTGTTACCGCTTCTTCCCTCCTCCTTATGCATCACAGAATGAGCCAGGAGACCTCATAGGTTCAGAAAAGATTATTGTTACTAACTAACTAGGATATGCAGATGTTCTCTCTGTTTTTACATAGAACTCACAGATCTGATTTCCTCCAGAGTTTAGATTTGTCTTCCCTGTGTGAGAAAGCTAGATTATTTTCCTTAAAGAGACTTGTCTCCTTCCCCTCCTAAAATTGTTCTGATGTGTAATTATAGAATCAGAGAACCATTTTGGTTGGAAAAGACCCTTAAGATCATCAGGTCCAACCACTAACCTGACCATTATCTCCACTATCACATTAAAAAAAGCAAAAAGTGACATATTTTCAAGTTCTTTCACAACTTTCTATTCAGTATGCTGAAAAGTTGAGCTGCTCAAGTCATTGCTTTTTAACCGCTGAGTAATTTTATTGACTTATGTTAAAATGTTTTTCAACTTCATCACATTTCACGATGGGGTAGACACTAGGCTTAGGGGTGGTATTCTAGGCACTATGTTACAATTCCTGTTTTCAGTCACGATATTTCCCTACGCTTGCAGATGTTTTCCCTTTGTAACATCCCAGGAATACATTAAACACTTCTGCTGTGACATTTACCAAGTGCCTGTGTTGCGTAAGTTATTTATGAGCGTTTGAGTTTTGAAATCTATCATCATGTAGACATAACAATGCTTTTATTGTTCTCAGCCGCTAACGGCTTTGCCTGCGCTTTTACTGTAAATGGCTCTGATCAGTTTTGACAGTAACTGGCACTATTCAGTAACCTACTGATGTTTTTTTCAGTTGAGATAGTTTTAATTTTGATTCCGACAAGACCCTTCATATTTGCCCTGGCTCAACTGAGGAAAGGCTTTCATATTTCTGTTCTTCCAGTCACAGAATATTGTGCGATCTGTCAGGGCAACTCTTTCTCTTTTTACTCTTTATATACGTTTCTCGATTCAAATATTGTGTTGATGTAAAATAGAGATGTGTATGTCATAGGCGAAAGAAAGCCTTGGTCTTGCCTGGACTGAAAAAAGCAAACTCTTGCATAGCTTGCGGAACCAATGGAGGAAATGGGGAGAAATGTTTGTCCTTCAGGAATGAACACTGCAAAAATGTAAAAGAATGTTTAACAAGAGTTATTTCTGTAGCTGGGCTGTAACATTAAGGCTGTGTAACTGAGGCCATTTATAACTTTTCTTATTTCCTGGGTTTACATATGTTAACATTTGACGCTTCTATGTACAGCGCAGCCTCTGTGTTAGTATTGGAGAGATTTCATTCAGACTTAAAGAATGCATCATTAATATACCTGGGCGTATTTTCAGCATATTGAGTTAAATATAATACTTTTCTTATTCTTTAAGTGGCATAGAAATTTCCTTATGATAAGTGACTTAAAGAAATGTATCACTTTTGTTGTTCCTCTTTGCAAAAATCTCGTTTTAACTGGGAGGAGCAGGTGGCAGGATTATCATACCTGTAACTCTTGAAATCTCAGGCACTCTTTACCTGTCTGGATATAAATTTTAAGTTCAGTGAGAGAATTGAAATAATAGATATTTTCAAAAATTAGTCGTGATTTTATTGCTGGTTGCCTGAAAGATGTGCATTCTGTAAAATAATGCTTGGTCTTACTATTTCAAAAATACTGAGTTTTTTGTTGGAAAGTCAACAAAATGTAATGTGGATTATCCCAGGTAAAAGAGTATTAACAGAAAGATCCTCACATCCTTCTGTTAAGGGAGTTTCCAGATGCTTTGCCCCAGCCTGGAGTGTTACAGTGGGTTGTTTGTGACCTTAAGTGCAGGACCCAGCCCTCGGTCTTGTTGAACCTCATCCCCTTGGCCTCAGCCCATTGAGCCAGCCTGGCCAGACCCTTCTGTAGAACCTTCTACCCTCAAGCAGATCAGCACACCCACCCAGCTTTGTGTCATCTAGAAGCTTACTGAGGGCGCCTCAATCTCCTCATCCAAATCATTGATAAAGGTGGGAAGAGCTAGTTGGAGTAAATGACTTCACATGCAGCACGCAGTCATTACTGGCTTAAGTTGCCTCATGAAAGGTGGACTGCTCCAGTCGTTATAGACCCAAATTGTGTAGCCAGCCAAAAGGGTATTCAGTGTAAGGCCGATGTTTTTTCTGTGAGAAGAATCATTTTCTTAGGTATCGGGGGAAGTGACCTTGTTTCTTTCTCAGCTTTAGGGATTGCCTGTGCAAAATGGATGCTCTTTCTGGACTGTTTCTTGAAGGCAAACCTGAGAATTGTGCTGTAGATGCCTGTCCTATAGATGCCTCTCCCTATATTTGGGTAACAAACAGATTATCCAGCCACAAATCCTCAATTACTCCAATGTGACTGAGGAAAAAGTGAAGCTTTCGGCAGTTGCCGTACACTAGGTAATGACTAATGCCTCTAGGAACTGGAGCCAAAAATGTTGTAACTGCTGATGAGCTAACCAGCATAAATTTTGGACAGGAAGCAGAATGGGGATAAATAAAGTTGTAAATATCTGTCCAGTGTGAAATGTGGAGTGAACAAGAGATGGCTGTTAGGTGACTGAAGAATATACCCATGGATTAAAAGAGGTCAGGACAGATGATCTCATGATACTGTCTACTTGAAAACTCTCTTGTTCCTCTGTTCTTAGTCTCTAAAATGGAGATGTTTTTTTTGCTTCTACTCCCCCATGCTCTTTATCCCTTTCTTGTCACTTCTATTTACTACTACTTTCAAACAGGGAATTCCTTAAACTTGCCTGTTGTCCAGTAGAAAGTCCTGATGTTGGCTGTAATCTGAAGATGCTGTTATGTTTAAAATAATTTATGAGAAATATTTTAGGACGGAAAGAGCAGCTCAAATAAAAATCTTGCTGTTCTCTCCATATTACTACTCTATCAACTGCTATCAGGAAAAATTATTTGTATATAGAACACATCGTGGCTATTTCAGGAAAGCACGGAAGGCGTGTGATTCCTGAGAACTTGATGTTGGCAAGACCGTGCTTAAACTGACATCTCTGAAATTACGAAGAACTCTACGTTCCTCCTTTTCATTATGCAGAAGAAGAAACTGAAAAGTCCTAAGCTAAAAAAGTCGTGTTGAGCCCTTTCAGGGCCTGTTCTTAAGTAGTTAATGCTCCATTTTCTGTCCATGGCAATTCAAAATCAGTGTAGATAATAGCAACAGACAAAACACATTTGTGTCACTACATCCCTCCTCTGAATTAAACCAGCAGTCTCTTTCTTAGATGAATTTTTGGCATGTTGATAAGGTTTTTTAGCAATTTGCTTTCATTTTTAATACTGATTATGAATGGGAAGGTAAGGAGAAAATTACCTGTAGCAGAGTGTGCTTTAGTTATTCAGACATGAGCCAAAAATTATGTCATTTTTGCCTTGTTTATACCCTTCCTGTATTTTCAGAATAACCTTCTTCAGCGTACACCTTCAGTACAGCCTTCTGCGGAACTTTGGTTTATGATCTTGCTCTTAAACCTTAAGAACTAACGTTCTTAAATCGTGTGTGAACACCTAAGTGGGTATGACCCTCCAGACACACATTTTAGATAATACTTATAGTATTATCAAAAGGTGGAGTGTCTTAATTGTCATCTTTGGGCTCAGGTGACATTGTCAGACTTTTCTGTTCCAATGTCATGAACCGAGTCACTGAAAAATCATTACGTGATCTTCAGCAAAGTTGTGTTTTGCTGCATTCTTTTTCATAGATGTATTTACAGGATCACCTTATTAAGCTTTTCCAACGTTTTAGGACCAAATGGCCATAAAAATTGAGAACTTTGTGGAAAGGCAAGAGTCTAGGGGCTGAGGATTTTTAAGGAAACCAGAATTCTGGGTGTCCTGCTAAACTTTTGACAATGGGCAGCGTTGCCAGCGCAACTGCCTAGACCCAGGATCCCAACAGCTCATGTGCCTCCTCACTTAGGAGGACTCTTCACAGCATCGTAGCCTTTTGCTAATCTTCCTGTTTTAACAGCAAATACATTGAGCTTTGAAGGGTTTACCTGGCAAGTCTTTTACATGTCTTCCTTCTTTTCCAAGCAGCTTTGAAACTGGAATATTTCTTTTCAGCATGCTGACACCCACAGCAGTTTTCTATTCATTTGGCATTGCCTGTGATAACCGGGTAGTCAGCAGCATGCAGAAGTGTTTCTAGGTATGGAAAATTGCTAAATACAACGGTGAGTGTTGTGGGTTCTTTCTGACTGAAATGTTTAGTGAAGTATCTGGGCCCTTTGAGGGGCAGGGAGGAGAAATGCGCTGTCTTTTTTGAGTGGAAAGTGGTTAAAGCCAGGACTGGTATAAACCACAGCAGCGGGGCTGTTTTGGAGGTAGGCTGCCCGTATATCTTATTTAGTGTGCACAATAAATCTGGTAGCGTTAATGTCCTATTTTACTTTTCCTGGAAAGCAAACAGCGCTGTTTCAAGCTCTACAGATGCTAATGACTTAGAAAACAAAAGAAGCCAAACTGAATGTAAATACTGCTAAAAAGTTTTAAAATTCTGTGACAGAAAAGAGGCATAAAATATGAGCCGGTTTTACATCGGTGGCCAGGTTCTTGGGATTGGGAGTTCATTTTTTTGTGGTTTTGCTTAACCAGATGTTAACTTCTATGCTATAAAGCAATCCTGGAGCCAGATTCTCTTTCTGAATGTCTTTGTGCCCAGCAATTGAGACTCCTTTGTGAAGACTGCTGTTAAAAAGGATATAACACCAAGGCTGCACATCTGTTTCTCATTTCAAAACAAGTTATTTTACTCTAAGACTCTCTTTTTTTCCTCCTACCATGGGATTCTTTTTTTTTTTTTTCCCCCCTTCAGTAAACAGACAAGAATAAAAAGATTGCTAATAAAATGGGTTCCTGGGTATCATTTACACAAAGGGCTTTAGCAGTACATTAATTTATCCCTGTTGTGATAATGGGCATCCACAGCTTCATTTTTTCTGTTAAAATGCCATCGTGTGAGAAATCCATCGTAGCTCTGGCTCTGTAAAAAGGAGACTGGAACCAAAGTTACAATGTCAACCTGAGAGGAGATTTACATCCTTCTGGTTCTTTTTGCAGGTTTTTCTGCTTGAGAAAATTACTGGCTAGATGATGACATGGCACTGAATGAGTGGGTAGTGACACATTTATTCCCAGAAGAAGTTCAGGAGGGTTATTTTACGTCTGTGGTCAGATAGTAACTAATTTGAGATCAATAATAACAAAAATTCAAACATCTCTCACGTATTTTCCTCCTGTAAAGCTGTTACTCAGAATGTTCATGTTGGTACCAAGTGTAGCATTAGCAGAAAAGAGAATAGTTAAGAGCTGAAAAAGCAACCTCATGCCAAGTATGGACCTTTAGACTCTGCTGGACATGATGAAAGAGGAGAAAATTTCCTTTCCACGCAAGCAACAAATTGGGCACTTAGGAAATCTGGAAACATTTTCTAGAATTATTTTGTGCCTGTGTGGTGGCTGGACTGGCTTTATTCCTGATGACCTGCAGAGTATTCCTGTGTGGTCTCCTGGCATAGGAATCGGAGATGAGTTTTATTTTGCCTCTTTCTTTTTGAGGTATGTTTGGTGGCTACTGAATAAATAAATAGATGGCACGATACGTTTGTTAGAGGACAGCTATTAATGAATTTGTGTAGTAAAGGTTAGATGTGGGAAGTTAATGGTGTTTATCCCTTTTGTGGTATTTCCTGTAGAATTTCTAATCAGCTGAATTGGGAAATAAAAAGTCCCTGAAGGTGACAAAATGTTCTTTCAGTTGCTGTCTGTATTAAAAGGATTTCATGGTAGTGTGTGCCACCTTCAATCATACCACCACTGCTCAGGTGGCAAACCCAGGGATGCTTCCGGGTCATTCCTTGGCTCCCCGATACATTCTTCTCTGAGCCATGTGGCTGAAATTTCTGTTTTAAAACTAGTTAACAGCTACTTCTATTCAGTAAGCTGTTCTATTTATAAAAAGCAACTATTTGTCATCAACAAGTGCACTTTTTGGTAATGTTTTTCAGGCTTCTGGGGCTACTAATATAAGAAAAATATTCTTTATTGTTGTCCTTTAGGTTTTTAAGATGCTGTGTGTCTAGTCAGATTTGTTACCCTAACCTAAATTTGCTATTGTAGCACCATGACAAGTCTATCCATGTGACATGATGGAGTTTCTAAAGGGGGGGGAAATCAGGTTTTTTACATCTTTCTATAACAGTAGAAGATTTGGTTGCATTAATGTGTGTATTGCTTCTACCCAACTTTAAGACAAACAAAGGAAAAAGCTTCAGTTTACAAGATCCAAAACCAATAACCTCCAAGTCATGGTTCTGTCATCTTATTGTATGAATACTAACATTTTATTAATGATAATATTTTAAAAGATGCTTAATGGGAGGCTTCCTAGGCTCTTCCGTGCTCATCACAATACAAAGGCCACTTGGGTTTAATAAAAACCCTTCCAGGTGATTCACTCCCACCCACCGCTGGACTTCTGGCTGGTGTTACCACCACGTGGTGTGCTTTGCGTGAGCACCTAAGGATCCGTTTCTAGCCAAGGCAGGGAGTCCATGAGGAGTAAGCACATCTCTGAAGGAAACCAGGGCAGTTTATACGGAGCACCCTGGCACATTGAAGCGACGTATTTCACTGAGGAAGCGATGCCTGGAAATTCTCACTTCAGGCTTGAGTCATGGTTCTTTGGCTGGGAGGATCAAAGCATAGCTAGCTGAGGAACAAAATCAACCCCATTTAAAGGCTATTTGATAGACTTCTTGTATATAGTGAGGTTGCGCTCGGTTCCCTGCTCCATTTATAAAATTTGCATATCCCAAAGTCGTGTACATCTCTTAGCAATTTTTACCTCTGGGAAGAGACCAAAATATCTTGTTGTTGCCCCTGCATTTCTTCGATGTGCTGTAACATTTTAGAGGAAGGCTCCGGTTTCATTGTGTATATTGTTGGAACATACCATGAGCTATAATCTGGCCTTCATCACTGAAGAGACGTCTCCTGAACTCTGTATTGTGGTTCCAACAAATTAAAGCAATAGCAACACATTTGATAACGCCAATAGCTCTGAGCAGCGTACAGAGGCAGGGCTGTGAACAGCATCCAAGTTTATAAGATGGTGTCTGGATGCAGTGGTTCACCAAGAACCAGCTGCAAGAGGCTTCTGCACATCTGGTGGTTTTATTAGAATTGAGAAATATGGAATTGCCATTAATTGTGTGTGTGTATCCACAGCGCAATTTCACTGTATAGAACGGATAATAGTAAGAGGACACATCTCAAACTGGAGATTGTTGGAGTTGCCCAGTTGTCTGCGCTGCATTGTGAGCAGGCAGATGAGTTTGTCTCGCCGTATTTATCTCAGGAATAAAACACAACACACGAAAACCCCAAAGAAATGCTCCTAAGCATTTTTTTCATTCTTTTTTTTTTTCTTTTTCTTTTTCCTCCTTTAATTTCTGATTAAGTTTATGGGTCGCTGCACAAATACACAAAACTCCATGTATGGCAAAATAAGTTTTTATGAAGAACAATTTCTTCAGATTTAGCAAGAGAACATGAAGAGCAGCTTTTATTTATGTATTTTAGAAACATAAAGAGTTGTCAAGAAGGTGCCAAACGTTTGTCTCACTCACCTACATCTGCCTTTTTCCTCTTTATAGTTGTGTTTTAGTTGTTTGTTTGCTTTTTTTAAAAATTGAAGTATGCAATAGATCATTTTACTGCTAAATGGACATTTTGCATGAAGATCTGAGTGAAGATCCCAGTCTGTTTTTATTGGTAAACTTACAATTCTGTCAGCTAAATATGTTTTAAAATGAGCTTGAATTCCTGTAGGACTCGGTGAAGAGCTCCCTGGATAAGTTTTGCTGGAGAATGCTCTTGGGCTGGGCAAGTTCCCACAGTTCTAAGATTTATCAATGCGAAGGTTAAGTAAGAATTCTTAAACTAGAAAAGAGTCAGAGGGGTGAGAGGAAGTTGTGATGATGGTTGAGTTAGGTGAATACATAATGAAACTATTTCCATCCCTGTTTTTTTCCACCACTATGGTCCGAATAAGGTTGAATGGCTTCTTTGGGGTAAGGCTAGCGGGGGTTGTCTGCTCATTTTTAAACCTTGAAATGAAGCTCGTTTGGTTGAATCACCTATTTCACAATAGAACAAACTGCAGTCATTCCAGGGTGGGGTTTTTTCATTCTTTTCCAGAGGAAATAAAGTCCACTGAAGAGAACTTTTCTGTCCAGTGAGAGTGAATCTGTTTAAGGAGTACATAAGCTGTACAAATTTGCTGCTTCCTCGCTTCCCAAATAAAGATAGGATATACAGAGTGAAAGAAAACTTGTCTACAGCCCTTGCAACAGGGTTCCCTATAAAAGAGTTTTTTATCTTCTACTTAGAATTGTTCTGCAAGAACTGTACCAAGATGAGATAAGTCAAAAACGTGTATAATGGGCTTAAGTTGCACCAGGGGAGGTTTAGGTTGGATATCAAGAAAAATTTCTATGCTGAAAGAGTGGTGAGGCATTGGAACAGGCTGCCCAGGGAGGTGGTGGAGTCACCGTCCCTACAGATGTTCAAAAAATGTGTAGATGTGGCACTTCAGGACGATGTTTTATTGGTCATGATAATGTTGGGTAG
>WEIS01065768.1:248-10479 GCA_013389965.1 Todus mexicanus
AGAACCCCACAAAATAAAAAGAATTCACAGAACAAGGCCAGAGATCAAGCGTAATCCTCATTCGAGTCTGATCTCCTGCGTAATAAAGATGATAGAATTTCACTCAGCCCTTGTCTTGTGACTGAGGAATTTCTATTATATAAAGCAGCCAAGGAAAATGAAGTTAATATCCCACAAATTACCTTGTTGTACTTCAGATTCCAGACTCCAAATTTTGATAGACTTTCACCTTAATGAAGTATCCACTTCAAAAAACAACAACAAAAAAACCCCCCACCAAATCCCAAACTAAAAACCACCACATTCCTCAAACCCCAGAAAAACTCCACGTCCCTCCCTAAAAGACCAGGGAAATCAACTTTTTTTCATATTCGGGGTCTTTGTCTCTGGCAAATCTAAACCATTAACCATATCTGTAGCTCTTTTCTCCAATCTTTCTCTAATACTCTATAACCAAGACTGTAAAAGAGTCTCACTGAATCAATGAGGTTACTTAAATTCTTCACTACTTCCATCCCTCCCTACAACTTGATATACTTCTCAGAACAGCTCATAGGCTCTGGGACATCACAAGGTACCAAGAGCTCAGTCTTTCATCTAATACCAACTCAACGGACCTTGCAAAATACATATTGTTGCCCAGATGAATCTAACTTAACCAGTTACCAGCACTCCACACCATTAGTCTCTCTTCATTTGCAGCCTTACACATTTTTTAGTCTGCATATTTCTAGCTGCAATCACCTTTTTATAAAGAGACTTATAAACTGAGTGTCTTTGGACTATAATGCATACTCATTGTATCTATAACTAGCATGTCTTCACCAAAGGACCTACGCAACTCCTGTGTAAAGGAGAAGAAATGCTATCAGAGAAGATCCCCATTACCTACAGATTTAGCCCACAAACTAGTTTCAGCTTTTCTGGGACAAAAGGAATCTGTCTTGTTGCATAAATACAAAATTATTTTTCTTGCTGGCAAAAATAAATCAGAACTTACCATTCTAATAATGAAATTAAGCCCAAGCTGCTAAACTCACGTGAATTTTAGTTTCAAAATCAAAGTTCCCATAGAAACATCAATTTTACTCCACCAATATGCTTTCTATCCAAGGTTCTACATATAATGCCTAGTAACTCTAAGAATTACAGAGAAAAAAGCTCCTAACCACACTGCCTAGCATGTTTTTGCCAACAAAAACTTTGGCTAGACCTGCAAAAAAACGAACCACCTATTTGTAGCTAAGGATCCCACTGACACCTCTACAACCCTGAATAACTTTTTCGTTTAGCTAGGTAAGACTTCTTTCAAACCACCATTTTATTTAGCTCTCTTGATGTAGTGTGTTTATTTTTAAGAGACAGAAATAACCGCAGAAGCTTCAAGCAGTTCACATTTTCAGCTGTCTGGAAGGCTAATACCTTGTAAGAGACGAACAGAATTGACCTTAGCCCTGTCACACCAGCAAGCGTATCCTGAGTGTATCTGCAACACAAACTGAAAAAATGACACCAGTATTTATCTATTTTCCTCTGAATTCTCACAGTTACGTAGGAAGGTGTTTTATCTAAACACTGAAGCCTGGCGAAAGAAATGAGGTCGTACCAGGTTTATGGGACATTATCATCCTACCTTTGAGTGAATGCTCCACCAGAACTCCAGCTGAAACCTGGTAGCAACACCATCTCTACTTGAAAAGAAAACGTGGCAGGGTGCTTGAGAGTTAAGTTTATAGAGCTCTGGTACGCCTGTACTAAAATCAGAGCAGGAGTACAAGGATGAATTTAGAAATTTAAATCTGAGCAAGTAAAATATATGCACTGATGTAAAATTCTTATGAAGCTTTGTGTTCAAAAGACAAATTTAAACTGCTACTGAAAAAGAAGTGGTCATTTGGCAGGTACCTTTTAAGGAAAGATAGAATTGGAAGCAAGCCATGAGAGGGGAAAAAAAAAAAACCACCTCTTTGGATTTGTTTTGGAAGGGTTCTGTGGGAAGGACTAGTGCTGAACACTTAACTGCATCAGCAGAGCTTGACGGTCAAATATTGCTCAGCAGAGGGTAACAAAGAGGCCAGTCACAGGACAAGGCTGTAAAACAACCTCACCTGCACGACACTCGCTTCTGGTTTGTGCAAGAAACCTTCTGGCTGTAAAGCCCGCTGGAACACCAATCCATCTCCTAAAAAAAAGTCCCTCCTACAGGAAAGCAATTAATTTTCCACAGGATGAGTTCCAAAAGCAGCTAGTTTTTCTTTCCAGTACCTGAAAACTGATACTTTTTCCTTAAATTTACAAGTCTTTTCTACAGGGGAGCAGGCAGCACACATGAGCCTGCTTCTCTACGCAATTGCTAAGCAGAAGCTGTCACCAGGTCTTATCTTCAGAGTTACTCAGAAAGGAGATCTTCAAAGCCCACACTCCCTCCCAGAAGTTTGCTCTTCAAATTGAGAAGCTGGTCCTCAGCTCAGGCAGGAATGCAGGACCAGGTGTATTTTAGCAGTTTGACTGGCACTGCGGGGCCAGAAGGTCACTCCACACATACTGGATGTTTTATACTGCTCAGCGAGGAGCTAGCAAGTTAGCTTGGCTTCCAATTTACTCAAGCAAACATTGATACAGGTGTGGGATTTAAAAGAAAAAAAAATAAAAATAAATTCAGAGATGGGTTGGGTTAATTGAGACTGCCCCCCTAAAGCTATCTCAATACGCACTCTGAAATTCTACCACTTGTTAGGCACTCCTGCCAGGCCTCAGCAAAGAGCTACCAAGTCAGCGTCTGCTCGCTCCTTCACAGATGAGAAATGGTTCCTATTTTTATTCACTTTTATTCCTGTTTTAAGTTTACTTAGGTTTTTCGACTTCCTCATTAGATACTTCGCTTTTGGTTTAGATATCTCTTTACACCTTTTTTTTTTTTTTCCTTAAAAATCTGAATTCCCCATAGGATTTTTCACAGCAGGATAACTCCATACATACCATATCGGTCAATACAATACACTATGCACCATTTTTTGAGCAAGGAAATACCATGAACTTAATAAACATCTTAATTAAGTACACTGACATTTTAAAGAAGAAAAATATCTCATTGTTACTGATTGCAGATCCTCTTTGGATTAAGTTTTGTAACCAACCATAAATAAAATTAAATGGACTAATCTATTAGAAATACTATTCTTTTTCCATATAACCCCTTTAACCCCAAACATGTGATAGATATTTCTGCCTCCTGGCTTTCAAGTCTTCAGATGCCTTCTTCCCAAGTACAGGAAACCAACCCATCAGCTATGAACTTCTTCGTGCACATGCACCCAAGGAAAGTCATATGACAACACAGTAAGTTCACTTTCTCTTTCACAGACCCACAAGAGAGCTTCACAGAATGACAGAATAACAGGGGCTGGAAGGGATCTCTGGAGATCATCTAATCCAACCCCCCTGCCAAGGTAGGTTCACCTAGATTAGGTCACACAGGAACGCGTCCAGGCATATTTTTTAATGTCTCTAGAGAAGGAGACTCCACCACCTCTCTGGGCAGCCTGTTCCAGTGTTCCGTCACCCCCAAAATAAAGAAGTTCCTCCTCATGCCTAGATGGAACTTCCTATGTTCAAGCTTGTGTCCATTAACTCTTGTCCTGTCACTGAGCAACACAGAGAAAAAACTGGTCCCATCCTCCTGACACCCACTCTTTAAGTATTTATAAGCATTAATAAGATCCCCTCTCAGTCTTCTCCAGGCTAAAAAGACCCAACCCCTTCAGCCTTTTTTCATGAGATGTTCTAGCACCCTAATCACCTTTGTAGCCCTTTGCTGTATCCTCCCCAGCAGCTCCCTTTCCCTCTTGAACCTTCACTTACAAGAACATTATCTATAGCAGTACCTATTTTCCATCAGAACCACCTTAGCGACACTTTCTTCCATCCTGCCTTCGATAACTTTGGAAGCATTAGCAGCAGCAACAAGCTGACAAGAGCCCAGCGCTGCCTCACACCCAGTGCTCCACTTCAGGGCCATCCCAGGACACCAGCCAGAGGGTTTTAAGACACTGTAAAAAGCTCTGTCTTCAGGCATTTGCAGAGATCTGCAGGGTGCTTTTACCGCAGCACCAGGGTGCCAAAAGCAACAGCTTTTTAGCCTTCAGTGATTTGCCTGAAAGGCTCTGAGGACAACCCAGGCACATAGAAACGCCCTTCCCTTGCCACCCTTCCCCACAGCCCTAGAGCCCATGCTCTTCTCCCACAGGAGCAACACAACTTTGTTCAGTACAGGCACTGGGGCCCTACAATATAGAGAGAGGGACCCAAGCGTACTGGCCACAGTTCCCTTAGGAGGTATAATTAATTACTACACCCATACGTAGACAGTACCTCAAGCAGGATTTCCATACATCTTCTATCCTACTAGTACATTTCCAGGTTGATTAGGAGCAGAAGACAGGAAGAAGATTAGAAATACTTCCAAATGACCTAGCTTTCACAAATCAGAAGTCAGTTCAAGACAGCAGCTGAATGCTGGTAGTTATCTCTGTTCGCCACTGATGGGAAAAAAAAAAAAGTGCCTACAAATCACAACATTCATGTTCTGCGAAACAGAAACCAGGTTGCACAAAAGAAGAATGTGAGCGCTGGCACGTTGTCTTCTCAGAAGTGACCTTCTGTCTCACATGTTTCAAAAATCATAAATTATTGTTGCACGCATACTGAATAACACAGAGTTGTCTGAAATGCCTTAGGAAGCTACAGTTATCAGATCAATGGCAGGCACCCACAGATGGCCTGCCCCAGCAGATACTTGATGAGTGCCTCTTTCTTAAGGTTAAACTACCTTCTGGTGACATGGAATTCAGCTGCGGTATATAACTATGTGCTAGATCCCCATTTGTAACACTGAGTTAGACTTTAAACCAGCCTTCACTAGCAATTTGAAAAATATTTAAACTCTGCTAGATGGGTAGAAGTAAATGCTATGGCCTTGAAAACTGAATGAAAGATCTATTTTTTGAAGAGAAACTCACACTAGCAACATGGGACATAAACCCAGGCCCACTCAGTAGACAGATATTTTTATGATTTGTTTCAGTGTCAGTTGGGCAGGTTCTCAACTATGAACACATGGAGTTCATTCATGCATAATTTATCCTCAAGAAAACTACAACTGCTTCTACTCCTTCCCAACCACCACCAGTTTCCATTCAGCTGAAGTCTTCACCACTGCGCGCTTCTGGATAGGTGCTCTATGTCAAAAGCAGGAGGCAGTTCTGGTGATCTGGCGGGCAGCCTTCAGCAAGTTCCAGGAGTGGGAGACTATGACAGACACACAGCTGCCACCACAGTTTTACGTGAAGGTAGTTAAGACTTCTTCATCTCATTCAGATAATTCTATCACAGGCCATGTGGCTTGTGTGTTCAGAACATTTGCTGGCCAAGATGAATGCACGGCTTTTACATTTCCAGCACTATTTTTCCTTTTTAAGTCTACTTCTGGTTTCCATGCCCACATTCTGTCATAATTAAGGCGATGAGGCAGCATGTCAATGTCACGAAGTGCTCCGCCACTCAAAAAGCAGGCAGACACCAACTATTCCACTTCCACTGGGCTTTCAAGGTTTGAAGCAAAAAAAGACATTGAGCAGGACAGTGTGGAAAGGGGACACAATGCTAGAACAGGAAAGGAGATAAGGGAAACAATCCGAATGTGATACAGAGCTATCTGCTGTGGGAGGGGGAGCTCACGTCCTAAAGGCAGTGAAGATAAGAGTGTTTGTTCCTCTTCAAAAATAAGAAGTAATCAAACTGGTGGGGGGTGGAGGAGGCAAGCAGCTTGAGACGTTTTCAATTTCACAAAATCAGAGCTTTACTTTTTAAATAAGCAACAACCTTTATCAGGGAGGAAATATAAAATACAAATAGTAAATCACTCTTATTATACCAGTGGAGTTTTTCTGTTTCAAAACACCCAACTCACAAAATTTGATAATATCTTTTATGAAACTTGGAAAATGATGACTCAACTGAACAGGGGTTTTTCTTTCAGTTCATTTTTTAACTATAAAGCCCTATAGATTCTGGTTATTTCTCCTTTTTCTGAATGAACAAAAAACTTGGCTTTTTTTTTTTTTTTTTTAAACAACAGATAAATAATAATAATAATGAAATTTAAAACAACAACAACAAAACCTGAAAAATACAACCAAGAGCCTTATTTCTAACTTGGAACAATTAAAAAGAGAGGAACAGATTTGTATGTCTGGAGCACAAACCCCACTATGAGGAACAGAAACTGAAGTTCTGAGGAACTTTCACAACGTAAGGCATTAAACTGCATGAAGCTTCAGTCCACCACTGAAGCAACCTGCACAACTAGAAAGCGAAGTCGGTCAGCCCAAACCCCCTGGGGAAAGCGTCACAGGGAGCAGGAGCTCAACTGAAGGTCACTGCAACCAGGGCACATCGCCACACACGCATGTCTCTATACTGCTGTCCTTGAGTGCATTGGGAACACAAACTTAAGCAGAAATCAAAGTTGGTTGACTCCATGTAGAGAAATTACTACTCAGATAATGACCAGCATTTAGACATTTCCTTTGCTTTAAGGGCTATTTCAATCTACCTAACTTTTGCTTCACATTCTTCATTAAGTGTACTACATATTAATTTCTCTTGCCTTGCCTCCCAAACTGTTTCTTTGGGTTTCTAGTTAATGTATTCTTAGAGGAAGTACATTTTCCTGAAGGTCTACACAAGCTATGCTTCATTTTACAGATAATGATATAATTAAGAGAAAAATAAAATCTCAGGTACTTACGTATCTATGGTCAAATATTATAGAAGACAAAAAATTCCTGAGCAGTCATCAGCTGCAGAATGTAAAGCAAAAATGTCGTGCTATTTCAGCTGTACCAAAGACCATTATTTTTAAACTAAGTATATAATTGCAGTTGGATGGCTGGACAACATTCTTTCTCTGTATTTTGTAGGAATTTCCAGAAGGAGAAAAACAGTGGTTAAGAACATTAAACCACAGAACAGATTAATGAAAAAATGTCAGTGGATCAAAGGAGAGGCTGAGGGAACAGGGAAAACTGTCTACATCAGACACTTAGTCATTAGTGAACAAAATTATTTCGATCTTCAATTCATTAACCTGTAGACCAGAAAAAAGAAAAGAGTACAAAGGAGGTATTCTCTGTAGCTGAGGATATGATGAGTTATTTTCATGACAGAAAAAAAGCAAAAACAAAAAAAGAATTTATGAAAGAGCAGAACACAAAGAACCTGAAAGCACAGAAGCTTTAACTCATAATTAAGACATTAGCCTGTTTAAGTATTGAAAGTTTTAAACGTCTTTTTTCCTGATGTCCTGTATGCGTAAGTTTCCACCATGCTACAAACTAGACTGAAATGTATTTTTGCTTCAATGGAATTGGTGCAAAGGCAAAATATCAAACACATTTTCTTCTTTTTGCTTTATTTGTAAAACACTAATAAATTCAAGTTCACACATGTTTTTAGACTGTCAGCAGAGTTCTTCCTTTGCAGTCCATGTAAAGCCAACTTCAACTCTAGTCTGCTTCCTAAGAGATGGACAGATAAATCAGAAAATTCAAAACTACACCTGATCATCTATCTCCCTTTAAAAGCAATGTGAAGTTCTCTTCCAGATTTGGTTTTTCCATGCCCAGGTAGGTTAGAAGGATTTGGAAATCTTGTATGCTTGAGCTGGTTGTCCTAAAAGATGTTAACCTGGATCTCCTGTGGTGAAGGATGGCAAACTACTTATGTGGAGAATTCATTCAAATTAAGAGCACAGAACAACTTTAACCACTTCTGCTCTCAGCAGTACCACTTGCATAAACTAAGGTTAATTACCAAGTTCACGTTTCCTTTCCTAGGCATATCTTCAGGTACTGCATATGAAGTTCTAGTTAACATGACAGGTACAGAAAAAGGAATTTATCACAAGTTTGATGCCTCTTGATCAAACCCCAGGATGTTCTACCCAGCTTTCTCCTGGAAGAAAGCAAATCATTCAGGCTTGGGAGAGAAAATGATTCTTTCTGTTCCATAATTTTTAGCGGCTCCAACTGTATCCACCACAGAGTCAGCATCCTTCTTGACAGAGACTCAAACAAAGGTTACTTGTTTGGATATTTTGCAATAGTACAACGTGACTCAGAAGAGGAATTACTAAGTGTACCTTCAGTTCAGGCAGTGAAATGCTGCCACAGGGAAAATCGCTTAGAAGCTCACATGGCTAGCGGTTTCAACACAAGATAGTAATTGTAGTGAAGCAAACAACTAGCGCATAAGATACGATTGCATTGTGCAGTAAAGATAATTAAACTAGCCTAAATATCAGGAGCAGCTCGGCCAATGCACTGCGAAGCTGGTTACGAGTCTCCATGGCATTGACATTTGTGCACCACAGCATGCATGTATGTGTGAGGTGAAACAAAAAAAGTACTCTCCATGAGAGCTCAAAGAAGTAATTCTAAAACCATGCAGGTAACAGTTACCTGCTCTGTACCCATATTTCGAGCACTCGCTGTCACCTTCCTTCTGAAGGAGAGTAAAAGTTCATGGCATCGTCAACAGAGAAAGACATCACAGTGCAAACTGCCTAAGTTCAGGCACCTAAACATACAATACTCATTTTACGTAGCTATTTGTTTTTCATTACTCAATGTGCCTGGTACCCCAGAAATAACCAGAATTGAGTCAACATGAGTTACTCTGTACACATTCATCTCTATGTCACAGCTAATGAAGCTTTTTCCTGTTCTGCGCAACACTATTTACTCAGCTAGAAAGAGAGCTAACTGGGGAAAACAGTATCCCATATCCCGTCCTCACGTTTTTCCCCTCGTGCTCACACTGTTGAAAGAGTGGGCATTTCTTAGACAGCTCAGGTACACATTTCACAAATACTAAAGTCAAAAAGAAAAGTGCAATAGGCATTAATAACTTGCTTTCTTGCACAGAACATTTATTTACACCTTTACGCCTTTGCACACACACTACTGGGACACCGGCTTTACTGAAGCGAATAATCTAGTTCTTGGAATTTCCTTCTGAAATCTTCTACAATTTCTCCCACCTGCTTCTAGTCCACCCAGCAGATGAACTTCCATATGTCTGCAGTTTTTACGAGAAGGTTTGCCCTTGCATTTATCTTGTTTGACTATTTATCTTACTCATGCCTCCCTTTCTCACACATTTTCAGTATTGTCACAGAGCAGACAGTCAACACTTAAAGTAACCTTGCAGCTGTCAAGTCTATTTTGACAGAGCTATCTGGAAAATACACCTCTTCTCTCAGTGAGCAGGGAAGAAAGGATTTGATTCCAAAGGCACAAACTCTTCATCATGAAGATTCTCCGCATCGCTCCAAGCTAGAATCTGGGGCTTTAAAACTTGGGTGTAAGATAGATGTCTTCAATCAATCCAAGGACTTGTACAAACTCAATTGTATCACCCAAAGCCAAGAAGCAAAATTTTCACAGGAAAACAAGAACACAGACCACACACCAGAGACTAAACAAATACACATTCTTGTTCTCCTTTCCACCATCCACTCAGATGCACTTGTCAATATTATGGTCCATTACAGTTATATTTTATAATATGACTCTAAAATTCAGGTCTCGGTCTAGGCTAAAATTAGAAAGCAAAGACTCCAGACAGATTTAACCAGGCACAGACCTCAGGTCACTGATACCATTCAGAGAGAATCTCACTGAACCGTCAAGTAGTTTCCCACTTGGGCTAGAATGGCGCAGACACTTTGCACACTATTATTAAATACCACATGGAAGGTGAGGATTTAACATGCGGGCTGGAATACATAAGTTACTGCAAAGGTTCATACACAACATTTATCTTGGCCCGTATTGAATACTCACACCAAAGTGGCTAACTCTCTCTGTGAGCCTGCCTCCCCAAGCACTGGTCAGAGCATTACATACTAGAAACAAAATTCCTCCTTCAGTAAAGTGAGTTAGCCAAAGCTGAATAAATACAGCGTGTTACATTAGTCTCCTGTTTCTTTTTGATGTATATTTTTCACAGTTCCCTCTGACAAGGTATTTCCGTATTTTTACTTCATTTGCATACAAAAGCATTTTCAGCAGCAGTGAATTTACTACACTTGACTTTACCTGTGTATCGCATTTTTTGAGTTGTAGGACACAGAAAACAGAACTCCTCCGGGACCTTCTCCAAACAATTC
>WEIS01065771.1:200-17309 GCA_013389965.1 Todus mexicanus
CCCCCCCCACCCCCAATCAAATATTTAGGTTTCTGCAAAGCCTGACTTCTCAACCCTGGTTATCTTGCTTCAGCAGCAGCAAATTGCAGTTATTACAAAATAGCCAGAGAGTCTATAAGGCCGAATGGGTTTTATATGATGCACAATTTGTTGGCTACTGTACAAGTTCATTAAAGTGTATCATAAGAGGTTGTTTTACTGGTACATTTAAGGAAGTTAATACATCTCGACAGTATATGCATGGGGGAACGCAGATACAATAACCCTCAGACATGCTGGGGCCAAGTCCATTCCTGGCGTAACTCCACCGAAGTAAACGAAATCTCGCTCGCCGGGCGGCCGCGTCCTGCTCTGCCGGCGCGGTGCTGAGCCTCGACCCGGGCTCTCCTGCTGCTCGCCCCCAGCTTTCCAAGGGGGGGATCCTGGGGTTTTCTTCTGTTTGGTGTTTTTTGGTGGTCTGACTGGTTACGTGACATGTCTTATTTAGGTCTGGAAAGTATTTCACCTTCCAGCCGTGCCGCAGAGCTCGGCTGCTCCATCCCAGGGCAACTTTGCCTGTCTGTAGGGACCTGTCTCTTCTGATACCCACCACGCCGTGGTGGCTCCTTCTGCTCTCGTTGGGTCTATCCAGGCATCAAGTCAGAAATCATCCCCTAGATTTTTACCCCACACCAGGAGGGGTGTCCCCATGTTGTGGAGCCATTCCCGGTCTTGTCTGAGCATCCCATGGGAATAGCATCGATGTTCCCGTGCGCATACCTCTGCCGTGCCCTGGTCTGCTGGAAAGCCTGGGAGGAAAGATAACAGTCTGCACTAGATCTANGGTGTGTGTTTTTAGGGCAGTCAGGACTTTGCGAGTCGTTTCCTCCGGGGACGTGGGCAGGTTTTAGTATTTACGTTTCCAGCATTAGCATTTATTTGTATTTGTGTTTGTTTTTCACGGGCTTCTGAAAGCCTCGGGGAGCCATTTACGGGGCCAAAATAATGCAAGTGCTGGTCTTCTCACAGTATTTCATTTCCTTGATGGTGGAAATGCTACNCCACGCCGTGGTGGCTCCTTCTGCTCTCGTTGGGTCTATCCAGGCATCAAGTCAGAAATCATCCCCTAGATTTTTACCCCACACCAGGAGGGGTGTCCCCATGTTGTGGAGCCATTCCCGGTCTTGTCTGAGCATCCCATGGGAATAGCATCGATGTTCCCGTGCGCATACCTCTGCCGTGCCCTGGTCTGCTGGAAAGCCTGGGAGGAAAGATAACAGTCTGCACTAGATCTATTTGATTTTATTTCATTTTTTATTAATGAAACAGCTGGGGAAAACTGAACTAATTTGGGAGAATGTAGGAAAACGTGCTGCCTGTGGTTCGAGGGGTCATACGTGCAGCGCAGGTAGTCCCCGGTGGCCGTGTAAGGGCTAATTGCGCATCTTGCGTGACCCAGCCGTGCTCGAGAGCCGGGCCCGGGCGAGGGCAAGAGCCCAATTTCCTGAGCACAGCGGTGCTTTCTGCTGCCGCGGTCGGGAGTTTTACAATGCTTTCGTAGGTATCAAAATACATTGCTCGTCTGCCTCGCCGGGTAATTAGTTCCAGAGCGAGCGGGTTCGCAGTGCGGGGCTGCTCGAGAGCTCCTGGGCTCGTTTGGCATGGGGAGCGTGTGCGTATCCCATCCGCGGCGCTTGGGGTGGCAGCTCGGGTGCGGGAGCTCCCCTGGTTTTTAGCCCAAAGCAATCTCTGTGCAGACTTGGAGGGCTGGAAAATTTCCCCTTCAGTTCCTCTGGAGCCCTTGCATCTCTTCTGCACTCTCTTTTGTCCCTCCCCGTTGCTGATGGAAGGGGTTTACATGCCTGAGCGCAGCAAGGGGAGTGATGAGGAGGGAGCAGCGATGATGCCAAGCCGGAGCAGAACCCCACGCTCCTCAGCCAGGCCCTGTGCCCATCGCTCTGCCTCCCCGATTTGTTGTCCATGCTTTTTCCTTGGCTGGCATCAGTCTCTGCAGTGCCACCCCCTGGCAGTCCCCGCAGAGGTGACAAGAGCTGCTGGCTGCAGAAATCCCGCAGTCCCTGGAAAGCCACCCTACGAGCCCGAATTCCCCAAAATCCCATCCCCACAGGGCCCACGAGAGTCACCGAGGGATGAGCAGGACACGACGTGGCCAAGGATAGGCAGGAGCTGGCAGGCCAAGAGCTCGGCCCTGCGGCCTGAGGGGCAGAAACGGCCACGCAGGAGCCAGAGGGGAGCCGCAGGGTAACAACTGCTCCCTTGCTCCTTCCCTCTCTCTTCTTTTGCTACGGTTACTGAAAACACAACATCTGCCTGAAAATCAATTATAGCTTAAAAAGAGTGAGCGAGAGAGCGAGCAAAGTAGCCCCGTGAGGAGTTTGGCAGCCTGAGCAGGGCTGTTTGGGGGAGCCCCATCCTGCCCGGCGCGGGCGCTGGCTGCCCAGCACCCCAGAGCTCTGACGTGGGACGTTTAACCGAAGCCAGCTGTGTGCAGAGGGAGATAAAAGCCCCAAATCAGACAGGATAAGCACAGTATTAGTGTGGGATACGCCACTCATTTCTGATTTAAATTACTGTTTTTACTTCCTGAACTCAGGGGAGAGTAAGGATGTGAGGGGAATGAAGAGGTTTAGACATGGACATTCCTTCAGCAAATACTGGCCCGAAATCGTGATTAGTACAGCTGAGGTCATTATCGTCGCCGCTTAGAGGGTGACCGGTTTCCTGCTGATTTGTTTTTCATGTGTCCTGGGCAGATTATCTCCGTTGCAAGTCACCTCCACGACCAAGGATTAAATCCCTGAGCTCTCCTGTGCTAGGTGCGCGCTCGCCTGGCTGCAGAGCCCTGCCGTGCCCAGCAGCGAGCAGGAGTTGTGCAGGGGCCGAGGGTGCTGGTGCCGGGTGGTGTTAGCCAATAACCGACTTTCTGCTTTTGCCTTGTGCTTTGGGTATAGATACGTCCTTATCTCAGAGTCCTGCTGCAGCAAAAGGACTGTCGTGGTGTTTGCAAAAGGTTAAATATCGCGGCGCGAGACGGAGCTGTGCAAACAGGGCGGGAATATTTAGCAGAGAGCAGAGTGGGCACCTCTCCTCTAGCTCTTGTGGCTTCTTTCCATCCCCATCCAAGCAAAACTCCAGCTGCAGGGCTGGGGAGAACTGCCTGTGAGCTCTGGGGGTTTATCCCCTGTGCCATACGTGCACGACACCGCGGCGTGCAGCAAGCAGGACGGGCTTTTCCCCCCTTTTCCTTTGGCAGCCGAGGAGTTTGCCTGCAGCTCCTATCCCCATCCCCTCCAGCACAGGCTGCCCAGAAGCTGCCGTCGGAAGTTGCGCTCGGGGCCGCGCGTTGCAACTCGCCAGAATATTTCTTGTAGCCTGTCACCGCGTGTCGGGGGGAGGATTCCTGTCGTGGATGTGAGGCTCTGCCTAATCTCACCGCTGCATGCCGCCGCTGACTGCTGGCCAGGGTGACGCTGCCCGGCGACGCTGCCGCACGCTGCCACTGAGTCAACTGTTGGGTTCAAGTGGCTCACAGAGAGGCCACGGGTAGAAATGATGCTCTGCACATACAAAAATCCTCGTGTTTCGAGATTAGGGAGCAGTAAAGGCTTTGGGAGGTCACCGAGGGGAGATGTCTGGATGTGTGTCACCAGGAGAGGGAGAGCCACAGTCAGGCCTGCTTTCTTTTTTGCTTTGAGGCATAGCTCAGGCACGTAGGGAAGGGGATATTTTCTCTTTGGCTTGAAAAAGCAGAGTTATTTATGTCCATTTGTGCAGGATAAAGGGTTGTGGAAAGTCCCTGGTGTTCCCAAGGTGGTAAATCGCAGTGGTTATGCGCTGCTGCTACACACCACCAGTAACCGGTGTTGCTGCCACTCTCCCTTCCCCACCGTCTCAGCAGCATTGCTGCGGAGGAAAGATGTTTCATCATCTGCCAACGTACCCTTCGCACCCTGCTGAGTTCAGCCATGAGCATCCCCACTGTCGAGTCCTGACATGTTTTGAGTCAGCGACCTCGTCGCCAGGAAAGGGGCTGCTCTGCCGGGCAGGGTGTAACATCTCCATCCAGCTCCGCTTTGGCTCAGCTGAGCTGTGAGCCCGGCAGAGAAGCAGAACCAGGAGCTGGGATATCTCTGGAGCGATTCGTCAGATCGCCCCGGAAAAGATGGGTGATGAACAAGCGCTAGAGCAACGATGCAATGAACTGGTTTGTTAATATAGCAGCCGTCTGGTGGCACTCGGGGTTTCTCTGAAATGTTAACCAGGACCTGCTCTCTCTTCTCGTTGCAGAGCTTCAGCGAGAGGGAAGCATAGAGACGCTCAGTAACAGCTCGGGTTCCACCAGCGGCAGCATCCCCCGCAACTTCGACGGCTACAGATCACCCCTCCCAACTAACGAGAACCAGCCCCTCAGCCTCTTCCCCACGGGGTTCCCTTAAATCAGCCGAACATCCTAGGGGAGACCCAGACAGGGTAACGAGCCGCCTCCGCCTAAACAACCCCGACGCATCTGTCACCTGCCAGCGATGGTCCTCGTTACCCTGATCAATATTGACGACTCTTCCTGAAACATACTCAACAAAACCTTGACTTTGTGTTCCTGTGCAATACGAAGAGGCTCTGTCTTCAATCCTGATAGCTCTGCGGCTTCTTTTTTTTTTTCTTTTCGCTGTGTTCAGGAAGAGGTTGGTTGAGGAGAAATATTTCGAAGCCATTTTTTTGGTCAAGCACATGGTTTCGCACCCGTTCCTCTGCTTTTTCGTGCTGAGAGATGAAGGGAATCTCCGTAACTCAGAGGAACTCTCGCCGTTTGCGGAAGTGCCGAGCGTTAACGAATGAACTGGAGAGAGTGGAAACTGGAGAACTTTCTGTGGACAGGGTTGATAATGTTATTCCTTCCTCGTTGCGCCTCCTTGCCGCCCCCCTTCCCCTCCGATACTCATCAGGAGTACTACAAATGGGAATGTCTCTTTTTGTTCTTTGGAAGAATTCTCTCTATCGCTCCATTTTTTTTCTTCTAGTCATGTATTTTAGAAACGTACTTAATTGACTAACTGCGGTCACAGATTTCTCATATTTGGTTATAAAAGTTGTTCATTGGAACTCAGCTATCTGTCCAGAAATGCATGTGTCATTGAATAAATCTAAGTTAAACCAAGAAACGGCGTAAATGGCAATGTTCGTGGCGTGTTCCTGGGCTGGCTGGGGGCTTCGTGTGTCTTCCTGGACCAGACTGTGTGCGTATTTACTCACTTTCGAGGGCTTTAATTAAAGCCATCAGGGGATGTTCTGCAGCCAGTCTAGCCTGTGTTTGCCTCCCTGCTTTCTCATCCCTGTGTACAAGGACAGGATTTTGAAAACCAAGAGACTTAGATGCTGTGCCTTGCACCCATTCAGCGCCTCTGGAAGATCAACACCCATCCCTGGTTGGGTGTCTGATCCCAGCTCCAGCTCTTTGCGTTCTTTGTCCCACCGATTTTGGTGGGACAAGGACCAGACGTGCTGGAAGCAGAGGCTCCCACCTCCATCTCCTGTAGGATCACATATGAGAGGCTTTAGCAGGACCCCTGCAGCAGCCTGACCCTACACACCCAACTGTCTGTGCACAGTCGAAACTAGCAGCGCATAGCTCCGCTGATAAACCAGTCATGGCTCACACATAGTAACCACATGAATTCCTCTGTCTCAGCCAACTTGTGTCGAGAAGCAGAGAGTGAGATGGGACTGTCAGCTTATGAAACTTCCTTCCCGCTGCTTGTTTTTAATAGAAGCCGGCTTGAGTCATGGCAAGGAGAGGAAACTATCTAAACCCACAAATCTTTTCTCACTCTTATAGCTTAAACCAGCCGCACTGAGCGATGCAGAACCGACCACCCTCTTCCTACTCTATCCCCAAACACCAGATCCCAAATTCAATCTCAGGCTGGATTTTTTTTTTTTTTTCTAGTTTTTAACTGTAACGCCACAACTGAGATCTCAGAAACTCTCTTTATTTTTTTTTCCTTTCTCTCTTCAGGCTTGGAAACCACTAATAAACTGCGAGTCTGCAGCAGTAATTTCAGTTTCTTGCTTGGTTTTCAGTCAGTCCTCTCTCTAGTGGAAAAAAACAAAATAAAAATCAAAACTTCCTTGGGATGAAATCAGAGGAGAGTTCGCCCGTAAGTAAGTACTCACAGCTCCGTCCCGCTGGCTATATCTGCCGTAATGCTGGGTTGCTTTTATGTCTGCAAAATAATGGCTTGAAGTAGGGGGCTGAGGGTAGGGCTGGCACCGCAGACAAATGGGACCGCAGGGTCAAGTCAGTCCACACCAGTCGGGATTTTTAACACGGTTCAAGCCAAGGTCAGCTCCAAAAGTTCAAACAAAATCCAGATTAACACATACAGAAGGGATTGTGTTGTCACCGTGATTCTTGTTTCCTTTCAGGCTTTCCAAGGAGCGGCCGTAAGGGACAAAGTTCTTGCGGAGGAAGGCGACCGCTCTTCTCCCTCCTCGGTTGCTGGTTCTTAGCGAACGCACAAAGTAGGATAACGCGGAGTGGTGTCATTGGAAATGTATTTGTTGTTGGCAGGCATTAAATCACTTTTTATAAGCGCTGCAATACGGCCATGTGGAAATTCCCAGTCTGCAAGAAGCTCCTTTGAATCAGGATGTTTTGTTGAAAGTGAGGGGGGGCAGAGAGAAAAAAAAACCTACAAACTGGGGCTGTACCAAAATATTTTCAGTCTGGTTCATTGAAAAGAATGTCTTAAATTCCCCACTGGTGGTAGCCCCGTAGCCAAACTGTTAAGAAAGCCTAGAGCTTAACCAAAAAAAAAGAATAAATAAATAAATAAATAAGGCACTGCTATGAGGTGGCTAATTTAACTTTAATTTGATACTTTCACAGATGACCCAGCAGAATAACCACTGAGTTCCAGCTCTTCAGTGAGCCAGGGAAAGCCAAGTGTGTTGCAACGGGAACTCCATAGAGTCTTGATTCAAGGAGAGCTTTGTAGGGTCTGATAGGATCTGATTCCACACGTCCTCGCTCGCCCGCTCCCACTGGTGGCTCCTGCCTTTAGCCTATGCACTAAAAAACCCCACATTTCAACTGGAGGCCACGAGCTCTCCTGCAACACCACCTTTCCTCCACCTTTACCCCAGCAGCGACGCTCTTTTCAGGCACCAGGCGAGAACGCTGCTGCTCACCGATGGTGGCTAGAAGCTGCTCCTAAGCGAGGTTTGCTCCTGGCTTTTAACGCAACCAGGTTTGCAATCTCAGGACCCGATCCAAACCCCACTCAAAGCAAAACCAGCCAGAGGCTCATGGTCTTCGCAGGATTTCAGACGAGCGTCTCCCGTTGTTGTGGAAATAATCCAGGTGAGTTTCGGAGAGGCCGGGTTTCCACGCGCAGCGGCTGGCAGGCGGTCGCAGGCAGCCCGGCGAGAATGTTGTGCCATGATATAAACCACCAGCTCAAAGAGCCCAAAAAGCCATGTCGGACTTGCAGGTTTTTAAACGGTTTCCAGTAGTAGTAAGCAGCGGCCTCCTGCTGAGTTCAAAAGGCAAAACGTCTCGCTTAAAGCGGGGCGGACTGTATATCACTCTGTGCATAAAGTGGAGCTCTTCTATTAAAAGTTGAGTTCAGATTTCATGAATTACCATGAAATATTGCTTTCTGATCCTACCCTGGTTTCTGTAATAAACACACGCATGTTAGCGTGCTTAAATCAAGGGAGGGGGATGTTTTGCTCTTTGAAAAGAAGTCAAAGGTTCTCTAAATGTGACAGCTCGAAGTTCAAATGAAATCAACTCCCAGAGCCAGTCCAGAGCCTGGGCATAACCAGCAGGGCTGATGTTTCCTGGCTCCTCGCGGAGCACGTGGGGCTCGGGCTTTGCTTGCTTTGCCGGCGAAGCTCAGCCCTGATGAGCCCTGGTGGAGCGCGGTGCTCTGCCCAAGGTAAGCTGATCAACCCCATCCCACCGCCCATCCCTGCCAGCTCCTGGTTGCCCTGCCCCGAGCAGCGTTAGCCAGCCCGAGAGTGAACTTTACTGGTAACTAGGCTGGGAGAAGGCAGACCAGCGAGGGGAGCCGGCCGAGGGCGAAATACCGCCAAGATCTCCATCCTCCTTCCTCAGCAGCGAGCCCAGAGGGAGGTTTTGCTGCACAGTGCAGCTGTGAAATCCCCGAAGGCCGGCTCCCCCTCCTCTCTGCCCCTCCGAGCATGGGGGTAAACACGCAGCGCTTTCGCCGGAGCTTCCTTAGGCCCTTTTCGAGGATCCAAACTGCGTCTGCGCCTCGTCCTGGACATTTATTTTCTCACTTCTTAGCTCTGGCTCGTTGCTGTGCAGGGTAGGAAAGTTTGCGCCATTTCCTGTTGTCTTTCCCTTATGCTCCTGAGATATTGTAAAAATGTTCAGTATCCTCCAGTAGGTTGTAATCACTTCACCCTAATGTTTCACAGCTGCTAAGTGTAACTTTAAACCCGGCCATTGGAGTGCTTACAATTAGCGAGTCAATGGAGCCGAGGTTGGGTCTTTGTGATTGCAAAAAAGAGAAAAATCAAACTCTCTTTATTTTTTTGACTGAGTTTTAAACAGATAAAACGGGAACTAGAGTTGCGGAGATGAGGGTTGTTGGGGTTTTTTTAATGCAATAAATGATTAGTGGCTTATGTGCTAGGAGAAAAATAATTGAATCCACTGCTTGGCCTGTTTCACAGATGGAAAAGGCAGCGGGACAAGCTTGTGTCTGCGACGGCAGCGTCTCTGTCCCGGTAACTGCATGAACCCGTGCTTGGAGCTCCCTGCTCCGAGTTCGGAGGAGCAGAGCAGGTAAGGACAGAATTAGCCGGAGGCTTTGGCCGTCCCCCTCACCAGTCCCTGCCCGGGAGAGGTGCCACAGCCGGGCAGTGCTTCCCACCCCACCATCACCCTGCTCTTGCTGCCGTATAAAACCATTTGGCTGCCCCAGTACTGACTGGATCTTCACCCTCGTTTGCTGCCTCCCTCGGTGCCTTCAGCCCCAGCCTCAGCGCTCGTACCTCCTGCGCGTGTTTGGAGCAGGTTTCAATTCTACCAGAAGATGCTTTATGCTGGTGGAAGCGAAGGGATGGGAATCACCAGCTCTGGAGCTGGGCCACGGACATGGCAGGGTCACTGCTTCCCTTGCCCCACGCGGTGCTCAGCTGCCCCCTCGTTCCTCCAACGCCATCCGCGAGCGGGGTCAGCGCTTCAGCTTCGCACCCTCGAGGGCGGGCACGGCGCAGCAGGGATGCTGCTCCCTGGCAGCCCTCCCTCCGCAAGAGCCACTCCTGCCACCCAACCGTAAATATTAATTAATAGCAAAGCCCTGCTCTAGATCAAGGAGGAGGCTCTGAGTTTTCTTGGGAACTTGGCTGTCTGAAAGGTATCTTAAATATTCCCTAGCGCTCAGCCTATCGGTAGGTCAATTACATGGTGAGCAGTCATACGAAGTTAATTTCTAATTTAATACAATGTTAAAAGGTTGTCAGGTTAAAATCTAATCTATAAACGAGACATGAAACGTCTCTTTAAAACGAGTGTCATGAACTGGTCCTGGCTCAAACCACAGAGTGCCGCTTCTTTTATAGGACGTAATTGCTTCCCAGCGAGTATTTACATTATTATTATTATTATTATTATTATTATAGGATGATAATAGAAGGCTGGTGCCAACCGTGCCCAGTGCCAGCTGGGTGCTAATCCCATTCCCTCCCCTCAGGACCCTTCTCTGTTCAGGTGAGAAGTGTTGGATCATGGGGCTCCACTCTGTGGAAAGCAGGATAGGGGATGAAACAATCGAGTTTTCACTTAAACACACCTCAGGGTTGGGTGGGCAGGACCCTCCTGCTGTGTTTTGGAGGAGCACAAGTGTCTCTGGATCCCGCAGCGAGGAGGGCTCGCCAGCCCCGCACCGCGGCATTTCACCAGTGCCTTACCTGACAGTCCCAGCTGGAAACGATGAGTGAGCGCGTTCGTTTTCGAACGACCTGGGGAAAGGACTTTGGCAAAGTTTTCCTTTAGGCTGAAGGTTGCGAGCCACGTTCAGACCAGTGGCTTCATTCAAGCAGAAAACCAGAGGCAGCACCTGCAGCCCAGGGTGAAGAGCTGCCCCCAAGCCCTGCCTCCCACCCCACCTCGCACCCTCTCCCCCGATTCCCTCCACGGAGGGAGAGGCAGGACAGGGGCAGGGGGGGACCGGGCACATCCCGCTGCCTCTCCTCCCACGCAAGGGGGTCTCCACGTTGCAGCCACTTCTCAAGGTACAGTGAATCTTTGTCCTTCTGCTGTCAAAAGGGGAAAGTCCAGCCGTCATGTGGGGGTGATGCCATTGTCCCACCCGGGCGGCTGATCAGACCACGAGACTCCTGCTCCTGATAGTTCACGGTGTCTGTGGGAGCTGGATCAGGGCTGCCCTTGCCAGGCTCAACCGAAAAGAACACCGTGTGTCACCCTGCCATTAGGTCACGCGATGGGCTTTGAAATCATGTGCGGTTATTTTCCAGGAGGAATCTTGCCAGCTCCGAAAGTTTGGCTCAGATACGGTCACGTCTCCTCTACGCCCATGAAGCCCCACAAGGTGGGTTTGTTCTCGAGGAGACGGAGGTTTTGATGGGAGCAGGTGACCCCCACGGCGAGGGCTGCAAGGAAACGTGGAGCAATGTAAATACTGGTGCTAGAATGGAGGGAGGTGGTGACGTACTGGTCTGACCTGGCCCGTGAAGCTGCAAAGGGCGCGTGGGCTTTTTGCTGCGGCCCCTCCACAGGCCAGGACTCCCTCCTTCCCCTGGGTTTTCTGGTAAATTCTGCTGCTCTTCGTAATTCAGAAAAGCTGCGGCTGAACATCTGCGCAGGCACTGTCCGCTCGGAGCCGGCTGCCAGGGTTGTTCAGTGCTTGCGCTGCCGGTGCTTTGATGTGCTCGTGATTCACGGGCTTGGCCGGGGCCGCCCCGCAGATGCTGCTGGTGGGTGGTGCAGCGGGTCCCACGCCGGCACACCGCGAGGTGGGACAGCACCCGCCGCATCTGTGCAAACAGCAGCCCCCGCTCCAAACACCCTCCCCGAGCTCCTCGCCGGGGCTCGAGGGGTGACCTCTCCTGCTTTCATCTGCAGAGGAAGGTACCCGGGGAGGTCAGCTCAGGTGCTTCTCGCCATCCCACCGGCACGTGAAGGGCGGGAGGGTGGCGATGCCCACGCGCTGCTGGGACGAGCCCCACCTTACTGGTGCCAAGGAGAAAGCTCCAAGCAAAGGGAGCAGAGGAGCTCGGGGCTGCCGGCTCCAGGCAGAGCCGCAGGGCCGGGGCTTTGCTCTGCGAGCGCGATGCGGCCCGGGGAGCACAATCTGTGGCCTTAATCCCGCCGTGTCCTGCGCGCTCTCAAATCCCCTTCACTTCAATGAGCGCTTGTAGTGTCAGGCCTGCGCCGGGCGAGACGGCGCGCGGGGCCGGCGGGGAGGATTTGCTCAAGAGGCACTGTTTTTAAGGTGAGATTTGAAGGATGGAAGACAGATGGCAACTGGAGAGGACAAACGGATCAAGTGAAGGGTTTGTTTTCAGCGTGGAGGGGGAAAACACAGGAGGGAATTACTGCCGGCTACAAAATGGGGGCTATTAATACCTGCAGCATCTCGAGCTTTGCACTTAGCCCGGCGAGCTGGGATCCTCCCGGGGCACCCACGGCGGAGGCAGACACCGGCCCCTTTGCGCTGCAGGAGTGTGGGGTTTCTTTCCTCAGAGATGGATGGATCCCAGCGTAGCGCTGAGTGTCCCCAGACAAAGCTGGGAGAGGGGTTATTAGCCGGCCGGTGGCCCTGCCATTGTCCCCACTATCTTTTCTTCCCTTTCAGGCTCCCTCCCCGTGGCCCAGGTCTCAAAGACCGTGTGTCAAGAGATTAGTGACCTGCGCGAAGGGCAATTGCTTGCTTTGTGCCGGCAGCCCGGCGTCGGGGCCGTTATTTACTTGTTATTTGGTGCTGCCTCCGTTGAGGTATCCATGGAAAACACTCCTGGAGAGCAATCTGCTGGCGCTGCAGAGAGCACACGGGCGAGGAGCTGGGAGAGGAGGCACTTCAGGGCAGCAGGTTTGAGCAGGAGACCCCCAAATCCCCCGGGGATTTCGACAGAAGAGCCCAGCGCCTCCACAGAGGTGAGGAAAAAGCTGGGCAGCGAGAAAATGAAGCGCAGTGCAGAGGTGCCAGGGCCACGATGGGACATTGCCCACCGGCACTTTGAGTTTGCAGACTCGGTTTAAAAAATTAGAAGATGGGAAGAGTTGTGTCCTGTGCTGCAGAGCCCTGCTGCACCTTCCTGTGTCTCTGGCAGGGAGCAGCTTAGAGGAGCGCTGGGATTTTGAGGAAAGGTGAATAAAAACGATGAGAGTCGACCCTTCCATGCAGTGTACCCACACAAAGCCGGACTGGCCTTTCCGTGCAGTGCGGGGTAGAAGTTATGTTTGTTCGTGATGAAACCCCCCCCTCAGAAAGCGCCGTCCTGCCCGTGATTTATTCTGCCTGCTTTTGTTTTCTCAGCAGCTGTAAACACGAGACGCTGGTTTTTCTGCGATCCTAAAAGTCAAACCTAAACCCAAAACCACAGCTCACGTGACGTGCGAAGGGCAGCGTCAGATCCTGCTCGAGAGGCGATTGCAAAGAGCTTCCCAGAGCCCCGTCTGAAGCCGAGACAGGCCGGGATGGGACCCCCACCAGCGCCACGCGCCCAGGGGGGTTTCACTCACCCCTCCTTTGGTGCTCTAACTTGTGTCAAACTCCTGGCCCCAAACAGGGGGGGCTCCTGGAGGAAAAAGGGGCTCGAGGGGCGTGAGGGGACTGCCCTGCTGAGGACATGGGGCTGGGTGACCCCCATGGGGCTGGGGCTGCCCTGCACCTTTCCCCTCCCAGGGGCAAGCGGAGGAGATTTTAAAATAAATAAGGAAGTCGTTTAAAATAAAAAGAAGGAGAGAGAGAAACTCGGGGAGCAGGGGGCTGATCATCCCCTGCCCGCGGGGTCTCCTTCGGGGTTTTGCTGCCTGAGCAAAGGCAGGATCCCATCCTGGATGGGGCTTTGGGGAGGGGGCAGCAGTCGGGCGCGGAGCCCCCAGTGATATTTTTTTCCTTTCACCCAAGTGCCGTTTCTGCCGTTTTTCACCCTGTTTCGCCGCTCCGGACAGTCCCAAATCCTCCCTTTTAATCCTTCAGAGGAAGCGGGTGGGGGCCCTCTCAGCATTATTTGATCAAATCACGCCGTTTGAGAAAACTCTTTTATTTAAGGGATGAACGGTCTCCAAGCGCAGCCTGGGCTCTGCCGCTCTCCTCTCCTCTCGCTTCGCTCGGGGAAAACCTGGGCGAAAAACGGGACCTCGACTAAAAGGTGATAGAGCCCCGGGGGGAGCAGACACTGACACACGGGGTCCTGGTTTTGGACGCCCCAACGGGGTGGGAGGTTCCGCAGCTGTGTTTCCCCAGCGAGATACGGTGATGCGTGGCAGGGAGGAGGCATGTATATATATGTATATATATATATATATATGTATGTATATATATGTGTATATATGTATATATATATGTATATATATGTGTGTATATATATGTGTATATATATGTATGTATATATATGTATGTGTATATATGTTTGTATATATACATGTATATGTATGTTATATGTATATATGTGTGTGTAGATATGTACGTATATATGTGTGTATGTGTATATATGTATATATATGTGTGTATATATGTGTATGTATGTGTATACATGTGTATATATGTGTGTATATATGTGTATGTATGTGCATATCTGTGTTTGTATGTGTATATCTGTGTGTGTGCGGGTGCGTGTGGGTGTGCGCTCACCCCTGGCCCCATCCCATGCGGCGCTAATGCCATTACCGGGGGATTACGCGCCCGCGCCGGGATGTGACACACTTTCTCGAAGGGAAGTTTTTTAAACAGAGGGATTTGCATCAGCTCCCCCTTCCCCGCCCCGTCCCTTCTCCATCTCGCTCCCCGCTCCATCCTCCCGTCTCCTTTTAAGGCTTCGCTGTGTGCGAAGCGCCGCGCCCCGACGTGCGGAACCCCGACGGTGGGGACCAAGGGGGGTCCGTTCCGCCCCCGCGGAGGGAGGGAGCTCCGTGATTTCAAAAAGAGGAGAAGAAGAGTAAATTTTTAAAATAAAAATCAATGCGGCGGCGGGGCTGAGCGGGCTCAAAGCGGCGGGGAGGTAACGCGGGCGGGGCGCGGAAGATGCGCCCCCCTCTCCCCGCAACGCGGGGCGCGGAGGGGCCGCCCGGCTCAGCCGGGGTCATTCCCCTCCCGCCCTGACAAACAGGCTAGAAAATGTGTTTATAAATTGTTCCAACTCTGGATAAACTTCAGCGGCGTTTGTGTCTGCGGCTCCGCGCCTGTTGTTATTTTCCAGCAAGCTGGATTACTGGAAATATTTTCGTTAAAGCTGGAGAGAAATCTAAACAGTCTGAGGGCAGGGGGAGCGAGGAGAGGAAGGGGGAGAGCGGCCCGGGGGCTGCCGAGCTGGAGGGGGCTCCTCGGGGTTCCCCTGGCCGGGCCGCGCACGGACTGGGCGCGCAGCTCCGCGGCCGCGGAGCGGGAGGAGGGAGGGCGGCGGAGCCGAGGCCGGTGTCGGGTCGAGCATCTCTCTCGGTCGCTGTCGATAAAAGTGCAACAAGCGAGCCCCGGTGCCCGGCACAGCTTCGGCAGCTGCCGCCGCCCAGCGCGGCCCCTCCCCGTCCGTCCGTGCCCCCCCGACGGGCACCGTGTGCCCGGGATCTCCCGGGGATAAGGGAATTCCCACCCCCCGAGGGGCGTGAGGGGAAATGCGGTGCCCCGGGAAAGGGGGAGGCTGTCCCCGTGGCCAGTGGGTGACAACAAGCGAGGGCTGCTTCGTTACACGTGGGGTTATTTTTCTCTCCAGGTGGAGGAGCGGGGCCGGGGAAGGCGTTGGGGTTGCGGGGCCGCCCCTCGCCCCCTCCTCGCCTGCTCCACCGCCCGGCTGAGCCCACCCTCGGGTGGGGCCGAGGTGAGGAAACAGCGGAGTGGGAGCGGGGGAACCTCTGGCTGGAGGGAGCCACCGTGTGCCGAGGGGCTCGGCTGCCGTCGGGGCCTCTCCCGCGGGGCGAAGGGGCCGGGGCGGCGGCAGCTCCGCATCCCGCACCTGCGGCTTCGCCAGGGGAGGGAGGGGGTGTCTCCAGCTCTGACTGTCTGTCCAGCTTCTCCCGGGGCAGCCCAGCCCGACGGCACCATCCCCTCCTACCACCGGACGTCGTTTTCCCACCTCCCTTGGGGTCCCCCTCGCTTTGGGAAGATGCGGACGGCCTCTCCTGCCCGACCCCCTCCCCAAGCGGCCGTGGCAGGCCCATCGCCGTGGCGTCAGGGCTGGGAAGGGGAGATCCGACGGCTCGCCCTCGGCACAGGAAAATCCCTTTCTCCTGGAGCCGGAGCGGGCGCGGGCCCAGCTCAGCCCCGTCGGGGGGCAGCGCTCCCCGGGGTGCGGGGCAGTCTCAGCCCGGCGGAGGCGGGAGGAGGGGAAGAGGGAGGCTCGGGCCGGTTTGTGAGAATTGTTATTTTTCATCAATCAGCCGCAATTTGTGTAAGTGCCCCGGACAGGACACCAGCCGTCCTGCTGGCTGGGGTCACGGAGACAACCCAGCGCTGGAGAAGAGCAAATTGCATTTGCTCACCAAGCTCACGGATCCAAATTACGGCCCTTTCGCAGGGCGCGGGGAAGGGAGCGAAAGGTCCATGTGACATGAGGGAAATATGAAGGACTTTGACAGGTCTTAAACGGCCTGGCGCCAAGGCCTGAGACTACCGGCTAAAAATAGAAAAAGGGATGATGAGTGGAGATGGGCAGAGATGAAAGGGGAAGGGAGAGCGGGGGGGGGCGGACCCGACGGGACGGGATGGGATGGGATCGTTCCTCTGGCCTGGCCCGGGATGGATCCCCGGGATGGATCCCCAGGATGGATCCCTAGGATGGATCCCTAGGATGGATCCCTGGGATGAATCCCCGGCACGGATCCCCGGGCGGTCTGGCTGCACCGTCCCAGCCCAGGGATCTCCTCGCCGGCCACAAGCAGGGCATGGTGGCCCCAAACGTCCTGGGGCAGGAGGGGAAAATCCTTCCAGGGAAGAGAAAGGTGCGGGGATAACTCTGGTCCAGGAGGATGGATAACCTCCTGGGGACCCGCTGGCTCATTCCTCCTTGCCCAATGCCCAGGCATGGACGGGGCGACGCCGGATTGTGCCTGAGCGACCCGCCCCGTCCACGGGTTGCTGCTCCTGGGTGGATTCCGCGCCCGCCGGACCCAGCCCGCAGTGGGTGCCCCGCTCCCCGTTATCCCTCCAGCCCCGGCGCCCCCCTTAGACAGGGTCAGGGAGACGAGGCTGCTCCGGATCCGTTTTATTCTGCAACGCGAGGGAGCTGGCGACATTACAGGGGTGTTGGGAGGGGCTATACCAGGCCCTGGGTGATCTTTCCCCGAGGGAACGCGGCTGCCTCCAGGCCTCGACGGCTTGGGACCCGCCGTCGAGGTGTCCCCGGTGCAATAAAAAGCTCCGGTTTTGCTTTGCGATGGGGAATTGGGGGGTTGGAAAAAAAAATAAGAAAGAAAGAAAATAAAATAGAAGCAAGCCCCGTCTTTTGCCGAAGCTGCCGTCAGCAGTTTTCCGCGGCGGCGAGGAAACAAAGTCCAAAAATCGGGTCTAAATTTCAGTCCTCGTTCAACGGTCAGCGGGACACCCCCCCCCTGCCCCATGGCCCCGCTACCCGGGGCAGCCCCGAGGTGGGGGAGGACGACACAAGCTGTGCCCGCCCCGTCGAGCAGGGTTCGGGGGGCCGGGCAGGGCAGGCACAGCTGAACCTGCTGCGGGACACGGGCGGGTTGGGAACGGGCTTGGGCTTGGGCTTTGGGCTCGGCGCGGAGCCGGGGGGCAGCGGGAGAGGATGAACCGGGGGCTAGGAGGGATAAAGAGGAGAGGTCGGAGTGGGGATGGGGCAACCGGGGAAGGGGGGATCCCTGCGGCCGCCCCGCGGCTTCGAGGGCTCCGATGTTCTGTGGCCGCGCCTCGCTGCGCACCCGCGGAGCGGGGTAGGGGG